>PVIU01008798.1:0-80659 GCA_004026605.1 Ondatra zibethicus
TCTAACAAATTCTTAACACAAAACATTCAGGACATCTGGGACACCATGAAAGGCTAAACGTAAGAAGGAGAAAAACTATCTCAAATGCACAGAAAATATTTCCAACAAAATCATAGAAAACTTTCCCAACCTAAAAAAGGATATGCCTATGAAGGTGTAAGAACCTAGCACAACACCAAATAGACTAGACCCAAAAAATGTCCCATCTTCATATAATAATCAAAACAATAAACATATAAAATAATGAAGGATTAGTAAGAGCTGCAAAAGGAAAAAGTTCAAATACATATAAAGGCAGACACTATCAGAATTGCACCTGTCTTCTCAATGGAAACTCTGAAACCAGAAGGTCCTGGTCAGACATTCTGCTGAGAGACCATGAATGCCAGTCGAGGTTACTATACCCAGCAAAGCTCTCAGTCACCATAGATGTAGAAAACAAGATATTTCATGACAAAATCAGTTTGAAACAATGCCAATCCACAAATACAGCCCTATGGAAAGTACTAGAAGGAAAACTACAGCCCAAGGAAATTATCTAAAGTCATAAAAACACAGGCAACAACTAACCTCATACCAGCAAATCCCAAAGAAGAGAAACACAAAAATCCCAAATGTAATAGAAATTAATAATCACTGGTTATTAATATCTCTTACTATCAATGGTCTCAATTTACCTGTTTAAAAAAAAAAAACACAGGATGTCAGAATGGATACCAAAACAGGGCCTATCCTTCTGCTGCATACAAGCAACACACCTCAACCTCAAAGACAGACATTAACTCAGAGAAAAGGGTTAGAAAAAGATTTTCCAAGTAAAAGGACCTAAGAAACAAGCGTGTGTAGATATCCTAATATCTAAAAAATAGACTTCAAACTGAAATTAATCCAAAGAGACAGAGAAGGACTTTTCAGATGCATCACAGGGAAAACCCATCAAGATTAAGTCTCAATTCTAAACATCTATGCCCCAAAGACAAGGGAACACAATTTGTTAAAGAAACATTACTAAAGCTTAAATCACACTACAAACCCCCACACTAGTTGTTGGAGACGTAAACGTCCCTCTCTCAACACAGGACATGTCTACCAGAAAGAACCTTAACAGAGGTTTAAGGGGACTAACAGATGTCATGACTGATATGAGCTTAAGAGGAATCTATAGAACATTTCACCCAAACATAAAAGAATATATCTTCTTTTCAGAACCTCATGGAATCTTCTCTAAAATTCACCACATACTCAGTAAAAAAACAAACCACAACAAATATAAAAATTTTAGGATAACCCCTGTTTCTTAATCAATCATAATGCCTTAAAGTTAGAATTTAACAACATAAGTTCTTAAAGCCCACAAACTCATGGAAATTGAACACAGCTCAAGTGAATCATCAGTGGGTCAAGGAAGAAATAAAGAAATTTAAGACTTTATATAATTCAATGAAAATGAAGGCACAATGTACCAAGACTTATGGAATACTATGAAAATAATGCTAAAAGGAAACTTTACAGCACTAAATGCTTACATTAAAAACATGGAGAATCCTACACTACTAACTTAATGGCATACCTGAAAGCTCTAGAACAAAAAGAAGCAAAGTCACCCAGGAGAAGTAAATGACAGGAAATAATCAAATTGAGGGTCAAAATCAATGAAACAAAAACAAAAAGAACAATACAAAAAAATCAATGAAACAAAGGTTGTTCTTCAAAAAATAAAATAGACAAACCCTTATCCAAAGTAATCAAAAGGCAAAGAGAGAATATCCAAATTAACAGAATCAGAAATGAAAAGGGGGAACAAAACAACAGAAAATGAGAAAATCCAGAAAAGCATTAGGTCATATTTTTAAAACCTGTACTCCACAAAATAGAAAAATTTAAAAGAAATGGAGGATTTTCTGGATAGGCACCACATATCAAATTTAACTAAGGTCTGATAAACAATTTAAACAGACATATAACTGAAGTGGAATGCATCAGATGAGGGAAATGTAAATCAAATAATCCCACACTATCTCTGAATAGGGTAAAATAAGTTTTCTGAATTCACAGATCACCACAAGGAAACAACAGGAATGGAATCCTTCCTGGTGTGGTGAGAAAGGGGGTTCCTACTGGCCTTTTGGTACCCAAAGCTAGTCACCACCTGGTCCAGCAAATCTAAGGCCATTGGCTGAATTAGATTCCCCATCACCTCCCCCTTTTGTCTATATAAGTGGGTTCCAAACCCAATACAAAACTACACACAATAAGAACAGATATCAAGTATAAAAATTAGAATTACAACCAGTATAAGCAATATTAAGCACGGAGCATATGCTAAATGTTTCAATAATCATTCAATCCTAAGAAGTCTCAGCCGTGTATTAGAAATAGCTTGGCTAAAACATGAGAGGAAAGTAACTATAGCCACCTAATCTTCAACCCCAACAAAGACCAGATAATATTACTTGAGTAGGCAGGACATGCAATCAATCAGCTGCCAAAAAGAATAGTAGATGACAGAGACAACTGACTACCTTGGCAATCACCCAAAGTCTCATTTGCCATGTTGAAGCAATCAACTTTGGCTAAGGCCTAGACTAACTGACACACCATGTTCATAGTCAGGAAAAATTTCAAAACCATCTTACCCTGTCTTGGTAAGGTTTGGTAGTCTTTTTTTTTTCTTGTATCCTGCTTGCCCAGTCCAGACACTGTGCATTTTGTCAGTGGTCGAGGCATAGGCAGTTCTTTGCCAGTTTTTCAAGAAGAAAATAAGATTCATGTGAGGTGTCTTTGGTGCTCAACATTCTCTTGGGCATAGATTGTTGCTGCCAGGAGCAATCATATGTCATGTCAATAGAACCCTAAGTTATTTAAATATCATGTTCTACAGTTCTTTGAAGTGGTTGGAGATTAGCTATCTATGAAGAATTCAATATATATCTAAAGAACCTGATTAGTCTAACTATATGACAAACATGGATGACTATTAACCTATAATACTTAATATGTGCATAACTTAAAGCCAAAATCTTTATATTAGAATATTAGATAATTTTTAAATAACTGTGCAGCAAATGAGGACAATGATCTCAAAATGTAAACAATGTATAACTATTTTGATCAGAGTTAGAAATATGTAATGTAATATGATAAATATATCCTAAAATTATATCAAGACACAAAATGTCTGAAACAGAGGTAGAAACATGCATGCATACAATCTGATAAATAACTTTGCATAAGTATACAAATATTGTAAGCATAAATAGGAGCATATTAAATATGACAAATATAATTTGAATTTGTATCAATATACAACAATCTATGCCAATGTAAATTTCTATAAATAATAACTCACAAGTATTCACTCTATTAATGTTATTATTATTAGTGTGAGTAAATTCACACTAATCTACCTATTATCCCGTTAAATTTTCCTTTTTTTCAAAGAGATATCTGAGCTTACATAATTTTTGCCTCAACACTCAACCCTATACCAGTAATAATCAACACCTAAATAATGTCCCTAACCCTGAAAAGACAAACTTTGTTGGGAGAAAGGCCATCATCTTGTAAATTTCCAGCTGTCATGGGGGCAATGTTCTTTCTGTGGAATCCTGTAAAACAAAAGTGATAGTTAAATTCCAAGATTATTGCATGTGCCCCTGTAAATGAGACAGAAACACTGAAATTTTCTTTTAACATGCTTGAATTTGAAGGAGGATATCCATTGTCAAACTCCAAAGCCAGATTTGATTTTTAAGTGGGTCATGACTATTATTCTACTGGACTATAGAATATATATATTTTACATATTATGTATACTATTGCATTATCTTTGATTTTTTTGACTGTGATTGAGCTAAGTGCAGAGAGACATTACATTGTATAGGATGCTAAGCTAAACCAGCATGTATATTATAAAGGCATATTGATTCCAAAATTTGAGTCTAAGAATATGTTGCTTTGGAAAAGAGGTTTTTCTTCTGTTTCCACAGAAGATGAGAACCTGTGGAATACTTCCAGATAAAGTCTGATACGTGGTTTGATAGACCACATTCCCCTGAAAGGTCTTTGAGAACACCCTCAAAAAATTACTTTGCCCAATTGCTGACTGAGATGAACCTAGCACACAGAATATGCCAAGAAAGACCCGATTAACAGTGCCCCCAGTCAGCAGGATGAAGTATGGACAAAACTACACCCATATTCCCAAATATTGTTTATAAATGTTTTATTACATTTAAAGGGGGATATGCTATAGAGATTTGCATTGGGATGGATCTTGCTTTATTGATACAAATTTAAGGTCAATTTTGTTATATTGTGTATATGTATTTATGATCTTGATTAAGGTATTATGTTTGTCCAGCTCATTTAAAAATATAATGGATAATTATGAAATATAGTTTAGTAGGCAATCATCTAGTCCCCATAGTCTTTCATAGTCTCAAGACAGTTTGAGTCTTGTAGTCAAGCTTGTAGTCATATTAGTTAGGTTATCTAGATATATAGAGATATATTTCAATTAATTACATATTCTTTAAATCTTTCAGAGACCTTCAGAATACAGCATTCATGTGTTTTAAGAAGTTAGGACTTTTCATGACAGTGAGACACATCTGCTCCTGGCAGCACCAATCTACTTCAAATGGAAGATGGGCATCAAAGAGGCTCCTTATGGATTTGGTTAGCCATTTGGGCAAGAAACTGCTCTTGCTTGAACTACTTAACTGAACATGCAGTACTGGCAGAGAAGTGACTGCTGAACTTGCATAAAGGTCTCCAAGAAAATCCAAGCTTCACTTTCAGAGCTTCACAATAATGACCTCTCAGGGTTTCCTTGTAGGGATTCTTAAGCATTAAATTTGGTCTTGGTGTTTCTCCTTAGCCATGGAGAAATATTCTACAATCCTATTACTCATGCATCATTCATGAATATAAGCCAGAATCATATGCATTATGCTGGCATGTTTGACTACCAACTTGGTGTGAACCTTGACACTTTTGAATTATACATAATGTAAGCATTATACCATTAAACCATGCCCACAGCCTTCAATTCATTACTCTGAAATGTGCAAATTGGTTACATGGCATAGTCAAAAGCAAATACTATAAGAAATTTATTTAATTAAGTCAATAATAGGTATTTATGAAAAATACACATATATTCAAACATATTTAAATTAATATTATACATATCATTATATGTCATACATACACATCTATTTATTTGTCATATACACATAGATGTTTGTATATTTTCAGAAACAGAATGAAGGACATTTCTTTACAATTTATGTTAATTTGCTTTTATTTTATTTTTTATGTATGACTATTTTTCCTTCATGGATGTCTGGTTACTTGTAGGCCAGAAAGTATAATGAATCCCCCTGTATTCATTACATATGGCTGTATGTGCTGGTAATCAAACCCCAATTCTCTGAAAGAGAGAGTGGTAGTCTTGACAGCTGATATGTCTCCTAAGACCCTCAGTTAATGTCCCCTACATTTGGACAATTATAGCCATTATATGCTTTAATGTTCTTTAATTATTTATCTTTTAAGAATTTAATATATGAGTAGTGCATTTGCATCATTCTTCCCTTCCCTTTCCTTCTTCAAATTCTTTACATGTCCCTCTTACTCCTTTTCAAATTTATGACCTCTTCTTCTTTGGTTAGAATAGTTTTCAGATTGTAAATCTATCCTGCTGAGGTCACTTAGCATTGCTCATTTGTTCAGAACTCACCTCTTTGGATTGGCTCTTCTATTAGGACTTTGTTCCTGGTAGAGACTGATTTTCCCTTTGTCAGCAATATATAATTGTCTATTCTTATAGAAATGAACCCTTTGGAGAATCCTCCCATCTGCAATGGTGTGTCAATTGATGTTGTCATTTCAGATTTTGTTTAGACAATCATATTGTTGATATTTCCTGAGTACAGTTTTCAGATAGAAGACAATATTTAACAGAAGGATTCCCATCATGGGCATCTCCTGTTACAACCTTCCCACACTCTTTTCCCAAAATGGTCCATGTGCATTAAGTGTAAGAATTGTGTTGCTGTTATATCTGCTGGTGTACCCCACAGCCATTCTGTTTTGGCCCAGGAGTGGTATTTTGTAATAGTCTTTTGGGGGGGCAGAAAAAGAAAACTTCTTTGATTAGATGAGAGAGCTTTACTTATTAGTATTTATAAGGATAAGTACTTAGAATATAGTTAGAAATTATGCTAATTTAATGTGGTGGCAATAGTAAGTCCTCCTCAAGAGTCTCTGGGCAATGGGTTGCTAGGTTTACAGTACTGGTCATGAATTCCCTCCACTTAACAGACATTAAGTACAATTATATGGCTATTGGTTATCTCCAGTATATGAATGCCCCTATGGTACCTTTTGTGATATCATGCTGTCCTGGTAAGTATTGCTGTTGGTAGGCATCATAGCATGGTATGGATCCTAATAATGTTTCTCTTTTTATCAGTTTTCATAGCTACTTCTGGTTCTGTGAGGGTTAGTTCTCAGGGAGATAGCTTCTAGGTCAGTTCCATGACTCCATGACTGTCTGAAGTACATTTTGTAAAGCAACTTTATAATCAACCAATAAAGACAACACATATTTACAGCACACAGAAGGGCATCACAAATCATCTTCCATTTTCTGTCTAATTAAAAATGAATGTTTCAACTTTAACATAGTAAAATTATATATAACAAACAGTTATCAAGCAACAATTATAGTTATAATGTTGAGTCTATTTGTATTTGGCAAAATTAAAGAAATTATTATCTATCCTATATTTGTAAGTCTAAAGTTTCATATATAATTCATCTTTTATCATAATAAGGAAAACTATGTTTATAACTATCTAGTCTTCAACTCCATCAAATCCTACAGAAGGATATATTACCTACATAAACAGAAAGTGCATTGTAAGCAACTTCCAAATCTCTAGAAATAATCCAATTATCTAGGTGCCTAGACAGCCACCCAACTTGTCTTCTGTAATGTTGGAACATCCATCTTCAGCTTATAGGCCTATTGTGTCTGACAGATTACTCAGTGAAGCAGGACATTTAAAGGACTGTTCAGCCTATTTTGCCAAAATTCATCAGTTATTTTCTTCTGCTATGCAGAACGTCTGGCAGATTCTTCCATTAAGCAGAAATGCTGAAGGACTGTCCCACTTTCTTTTGGAAAGTTTAGCAGTCATTTCTTGTAGGTTTTGCATGTCTAATTTACATAGCATATTGTCAAGCAGTCCAGGCAAAAGCAGTTTCTTATCCATACATCTAGTCTTGACGCATTGAAAGCAAACTTCATAAGGAGCTTCTTTGATGCTCACCATCCTCTTGAAGTAGTTGGAGTTGCCAAGATCAGACATGTCTTGCTGTTGAGAAAAGTCTAAATTCTTAAAACATTTTAAATGCCATATTTTGTAGGTCTTTGAAGTGTTTGAAGATTACCTATCCATTTAATATATATCTCTGCATATCTAGAAATCCTAATATGACTAAAAGTTTGACTATTATAGATGAGTATTAATTTGTATTTTAATGATATTTTACTTTTTTAAATGTACTGTATTTAAAATATACTTTAACTAAGAGTAGAAAAAATTATATAGTATAACAAAATTAACCTTAATTTTGTGTTGATAAACCAAAATCAATACCAATGTGTAATACCATACATCAAGTTTTTTTTTGATTAAAGTAGATATAATAATCTACATTTTTTTGTAGCTTAAGGCTTTTCTGCATCCTTCATGGTCTCACAGTCACTTAATAAAATAATCACTCAAAGGCTTAATATTAATCTTAATTGTATAGTTGATGTCTCAGTTTTATTACTGGCTAGCTCTTACATTTAAATTACCCCCTCTTTTATTAATCACATGACCCATGGCTTACTGTAGATGCCCTGGCATCTTACTCTTCTGCTGCCTCCTGGTTTCTCTTCCCAATCTTCCTTCATTCTCCTTGTATTCAGTTTGGCTTTCGTTCCTGTCTATACTCTGCCCTACCACATGTCAAAGCATCTCTGAAAGAAAGACAGATTTTCAGCATACAGAAAGACATCCCACATTATTATGGTGTTTTCAGCAATAGGATTTGCCTTCAGTGACTGGGGGGCAATTCCAAGCAACAACAAAGGCATATATTGTTTAGTCTCTAACAGCAACTAAAAATGTGGTTGTCCATGCCTAGCAATGGGATTGTGCTCATTATTCAAAGCCCCTCATTTTTATTTTTTATTTTCATTATGAATTTTGAATGGAACTATTGTATGAAATCAATTTATTAGCTCAAGTATGTCATAGAATTTGGCCACTCCTCCTTCCTTTCTCTATTTTTCCTCACCTGTTTATGACTTCTGTTCCTGCTGTTTTTCCTTTCATGTGCATCCATATGAAATGTAATATTTATAAATGAAAGAAAATATGATTTTTGCCTTCTGAGGATGGCTCTCCAATTCTATCCAATTCTCCAGGATACAGTATAACTCTACTCTCTATGAGTAACCAAATTTTAATGACCTTGCAATATTTCAGTGTGTCAGGTATCATAATTTTCTTGTCACTTTCCAGTATTGGATATTCAGTTTTGCTTTCTTAAATGTTAAATGACAAAAATATCTATTTTAGTGAATAATCAATTTACTTGTATGAAGCTGATTGAATCTTTTTTATGTTTCAAGAAACAGTATGTTATAGGGTCTGGATAAAGTATACAAACAAAGAAACAAATACAGTCAGGTATGGTAATGCATGCTTTTTATCCCAGCACTCAGGAGACAGAGGCAGACAGATCTTTTTGACTTTGAGGCCAGGCTGGTCTATAGCATTAGTTCCAGAACAGTCCAAGCTGTTATATATATATAGCAATCAAACAAAACCAAAAATACCACACAAACAAACAACAACAACAAAATAAATGGGTAAAAACTAATACGAGTGAGAAACAAGAGTGTATTTAGGTACTACCTCTCCTTAATTCATGTGTTTTCTGAACAGTACTTAGATCAAGATAGTGCTAAAAGTAGAAAACAAACTCAGCATTAGGAAACCCATCTTGAAAATATTGCTTCTCATTTTGGCAAATATGATAAAAAATGTGCTATTACTTTTTCATTCCCAGTGCTTTTATTTTATATGTAAAAAAATAAATTCCCAAATTTGAGTAGGGGCTGGTGTCACAAATCTATTGTCCCAAGTATTTGTGAGGCTACAATGGGATAAAATGACTCTAGGCAAATAAGATCACATGAGCAACACATGAGACCCCATTTCAAGAAAAACAAAGAGAAGAAGGAAAGGAAGTGGAATGGGAGGAAAATAGGAAGGAAGGAGAAAATGATACAAACTCCTGAATCTTTTCAGTTCTAAACTTCATTATTGTAAAGTCTCAACAAAATGGTGTTTTGTAGTAGTTGATACTGATTAGAGTTGCTGTTCATATTGATTTTCTTAGACTGTCATGATACTTTCTCCTTATTTCCTTATATAATGTTAGACCATTTTTATAAAAAGTGTGGCCATGGAGGCTGAAGAGATGGCTCAGAGGTTAAAACCATTGGCAATTCTTCCAGAGGTACTGACTTCAATTCCCATCAACCACATGGAAACTCAAAGCCATCTATAATAAGATCTGGTGCCCTCTTCTGGCATGAAGATGTACATGCAGACAGAGCACCACATATATAAAAAAACTAAATCTTAAAAAAAATTAATATAAAAAGTGTGGCCACTAGTGGTTGAACTTAATTCTAATATACACTTAAATTCATAGTATTTATTATGTGATGGAATTTTCTAGATCCTAAATAAAAGTAAGTAGGCTAAGTACAGCCCAACTAACAATAATATTTATTTATATTTGTATAGTTCAAACTTATAGCACAGCATATGCATTTCTAGAAAATTCTAATAGTTCAAAACCATCAGGAAAAAGGTCTATATTAATTTCCCTTAATTTCTTTTTCTTTCCTCCAAATCTTACTAAAGAATTGAACCTCAGTTCAGGATGTGAAGCCCAGAAAGTAAAATCTTTTTACTATGTTTATGGTAATATCTACCCATAATGATGACTTTAAATTCAGATTTTAAAATAAAAACCATTGATAATGAAAGAATTATGGACAACCTTTCTATCTTATGCTGTGAATCGTCTAAATTGTTTACTGTTCAAATTCAATATCCCTGATCCCCTGCTTCTAAGATCTGAAGATATAGATATTAACAGTTTAAGAGTTTTGCAATTAAAACAAGTATTAGAGTCACTTAAATGATAATCAGATAGTCAGATGGGAATATGCTTATTGAACAATTTAATAAATTACCTCAAACTGTTAAAGCTAGGTACCCTAGCACCTCATCCTTATTCACAGGGGTATTAACATATCATTGTAGTCAAAAGAAAGATTCTATCCAAATGTCTACTAGTAGTAAACAGATAAACAGAATGCAATGCACAAATTCAATGAAAATTTTCCAACAACAATTTTTAAAGGAATGAAATTTTGACCTATCTTCTAACATAGATGCATGCTGAAATCATTAGACTAAGTGAAATATGCCAGAACAAAAAAACAAGCTTTGTCCAGTTGCTGTTGAATCACCTGCTTGTTTGTACTTGACCTGCTTGTATGCATCAGTATTGCAGAGTGACTGAGAGATTTCCCAGACTAAGTCAATGAGGTGATTCAATGTCCATACAGTTACCTGGTTGCATTACTCTTTAAGCTTTAAAGTACACTGAAAACCACTTGACTACCTAACCGTGACCATCATCCTGTGAGAAAGACTAAATCAGCCCACATGAAGAATGGATAATAACCTACTACTCTAAGAGAAGAAAACTTCTATGACAGTGGTTCTAAAAATTTCTATGACCATGGGTCATGGACATTTTTGGTAATCTAACTTCCCTTCCACAGGGGTTGCCTAAGACCATCGGAAAGTATGGATATTTGCATTACGATTCACAGCAGTATCAAAATTACACTAAGTAGTAACAAAAATAATTTTATGGTTGTAGCTTTCTAGAATATGAGGAACAGTAGTATTACACGGTTGCAGCATTAGGAAAGTTGGGAACAACAGTATACTGAGTCCTGTGGTGGTCTGAATATGAATGACCCAATAGGCTCATGTATTTAAATGCTTAAACTTTAGAATAGTGACTAAGAAAACCCCCCAGGTGTTTCCCCAATTTCCAGCTCTATATACTGCTTGACTGTAACCTCTTGAAAAACCTAGAGCCTATACTGGTTGTTCTTAGGACTTTTTCCAGTTTTGATGCCAGAAGTCCCTGATAGGCCATAGACAACAACAATTTATCTTTAAGCAGCTGAGTTTTAGCATGATTGCATTTTCCATAGGAGTAGCTGACCCAATGACAAATGGCAGACTTCAGAGTCTAAACTAGAGAATTCACTACTTTATGTGAATTCTGCTTCACTTTAATGATTTCTGTTCCTTTCTTCAGTTAGGATGCTACCCACAGACAAGTCTGCTGTTCAGTCTTTTTCAATCTTCATATATTTTAAGGCTTGCCCTCAAGATATGTCTTGATCATCCTATCTCTCTCCTATTGAAAAATTAACACATTGTTTTTGACTAATTTGAATAATATTTTTGTTGTTCAAATGGTATTTATTGTATCCTACACCACCTTTTGGTTAATAGTTATAGCAAGGTATGTATTGCATGTATTATTCTGTCTGTGTAGCATCTCTATGATTTGGAGTTTCAAATAGTTTGAAAATAGCTACAAAACGTATGCAGAACTCAAGAAACAAAGCACTACTTCTGGATCATTATCTTCATTTAGTAGGACAATACTACTGACAATCATACGTTTATCTCTGTTCATCATCCACATTTAAACATAAACTCATTTTCAGCATTTGTGTTGAATGAAGAAAATCTTAAGAAAAAAGCAAGGATATTATATGTGACATTTAAAGCAGTTAATTCTAAAATGAAGCAAAATATTCAAAACGGTTTATAGACTCCTTGGGAATTCTTCACATGTTGTGAAAAGATTGTTCATGCCTGTTTAAACCAGGCTAGCTGTACTATAAATAACAATTCATCTAAAATTTGGAAATTATCAAGGCAAATACAAGTCATTGTAACAGCCAAGTTTCCCACCAAGTTTCTTCCAGTACTGGATGATGAGCAATGAGGGCAGGCATGGCTTTCTATCCCAAAGCTTCATCAACCTGTAAGCTAAACAAATGACAATCAGGCCGTCTGCAAGCAAATCAACACTTCCTTACGGTGGGCTCTGCAGAATTATATGGTAGGAAGCAAGCACACTTTTCTTTAGATTAAAGGGTTCTGCTACACTTGAAATAATTAGTAGAGTAATGAAGATATCAAGCATGGCAATCATAAAATAACAAACGTGTCAAAGACAATCAGTTTTAAGAAATGCTGATCTGAGTTACATTAGAAGTTGTGATTTCACGTTTTCAGAGAAAGTCTAAGACTTATTCCATGCCAGCGTAGATGGGGGCCGTTTAAAAGACTTCCTTGTTGTGGGTTGGGAAAGCAAAGAGGAATGCAGTCCTGGAATTTCTGTGTATTTCACTCACCAATTTCAGGTTATGTCCCAGGTCTCAGTTACTACTCTGTTATGTCTAGAATTAACTTGTGAGGAGTCTGACTAGAAAGACAAACACTGAAATGAAGTCAGTATAATTTGCAAAGGAGGTTGGAAGGGAAGGAAGAAGTGCAAAAAGGTTAGCTGAGTGGAAGGCTTCTCTGGAGGTTGGATATCTGGCTCTTTGAGAGGAGCAGGCAGAGCCACGTTTGCTGGGCTTCTCCTGGCTCTATTGTGACAGGAAAACTGAAGGCCCTTGCCCCTATTAATACCTGGGTCTACTTTCTAGGAAGTGTGAGGATAAAACACGCTAAAACAGTTAAGAAAGTGTGCTTTTTGTTTGCAGGTTTCCTTTATTCTCCTCTTATTCTACTAGAGAGATGAACATTTTCAAAGCATTATACTAAAATTTAATTGCTTGAAATTCTTTTTCCAGAATTTTCTTTCTCCACTTCACATTTGCCTCCTGCTTCTATCTTTACTGAGAGTTTATAAGATTATCTCATTGCTCATCGTTTTCTACTTCTTTAAACTTGAACAAAAACCAGAAAAGATAATAAAGGAGAGAATTAAATAAAGAAAAAATGAGTAAGTGAAACTCTTGAAGAAAAATCTGTGAATGTGAACCTTTAAGGTACTTTGTTGTTGCTAAAAGAAGAATATTGGTCAAGGTCAAATTCCTACTCCCACAACAGCCCAACTTTTCTAATTAGGCTTGATCAATGAATGGAAAGTAGATGATAGTATGGACACTGTGGTGAAGAGTTTCCAAAATATATGAAGAAATGCTTACAAGGAGGCAAAAGAAGAATTGTACCACATAAGATAATAGCACAGTATTATACATGGAGAATATGAGGGATTTTTAAGACATTATGTTTACACTAATATAAGATGGGAAATCTTAGTGATAATATTGAAATCATTTAAGTGAGAATGATTTCTGCCTGAATTTACAAAATTCCAAATGGTGTTATAAAGTACCTAAACACAATGATAAGTCAGAGCATTGTTTCTATTAGATAAATATCAAAATTTTAAAACTAAAAAGATAAGAAAAAACTTCAGAGATGTTTTGGTTCAGTCTTGTGGGGGATTGCAAGAGCATGGTTGGTGTTCAAGTCCTACACTTTTTAAGCAAGTCTTCAATGACATTGCTGTAAACATAAATTTCATGATGGAACTTGAAGTTCAGTAACTTGGCAAAGGTGTCTCCTCACTGTTCTTTTAGGGTGTGTTATGCTTATCACAGTATCCATTCCACTGAATACTATTAAAAGCACTTAAAGAAAGCCTGGCTAAAACATCCTCAGACCAAATACTGATGTTTATTGTAAACAAAAAGCCACTTTGGAAATAAGTTTTATATGGGATTTTATTGGTACTTAGGACCACACATAAAAATTCTCAAATTTTTAAAAGACATTCTAGAAAGATACAGTTTTCTTCGTAAAGTTTAAACTATAACTAAACCATCAGTAGTAGTAACTCCTCTGGGGACACAGTGCCTGGAATCAAGTCCAGGGCCAGGATGCCTTTCTTTCCTCTGAAATCCAGCGGGCAACTATGCCTGTGGAATTAGGAGACAGAGATATCCCCTCTCCTCAAATATTGACATCATTTGGAATTGCTGACAATTGCCTTTGCACTTGCACAATGGAATTACTGTAAGAAATGTTATCTTGGGAATTTTAATAGAAAGGATTTTACTTTAAAATCTTCATGAATTTTATTATGCATTATTATGAAATTATTTCTGAATTAACTAGAGAAATTTAGAGCTATTTCTAAATTTCCCAGTGAAATTTGAAATAGGGCCTGTGGGAATTCTCTTACAAACCTGCTTTATTCTCCATTTGGCGAGGGGGCTGTTGCTGGAGAAGAAGAATTGAATGAGTATGCATTTGTGTCATTCCTGTCTAAGAAGTAGGTCACTTCAAAACTATTGTACTATTAAAACTAAAAGGCATCCTTTGCCATAACAAAATGTTCTATGTATAAAGCTCTCATTGGAAAATCGCTATGTCTTGATTGCATTCATCTTCCCATCTGGGATTTATAACTGAGGTATAAATATTTCATTGAATTTTTAATAAAACCTTAATGTGTATGATATACAGAGAGTACTTTGCTTCTTGAAAGCCTTGGGACATGGAAACTCCAGCGGTTTTGAGGTAGATCAATAAATATCATGATTCTGTGTTATGAGGGTTTAACAGCAGTCTTGCCTATTTTTTTTTTTTTGTCTATTTCTCAAAAGAAAACAACTGCAATTAGTCTTGGCCTGTGCTTTTGGTAAGAAGCCAAGTATCTCCCAAACACATCACCTCAACCATGTGGATTGCTACTTATACAATGTGTTTGTTGCTTGAAATTTTCTTTGTATTTCAGTTTTGCTAAGATTAAAATCAGGGCAGTGGAATAGGGAATGCTTCTTTGACAGATCATAAAATAAGATGGCAAATAAAGCTAGGGACTTATTTCATGAGATTTATTAATAGACTATCTGGTTATTCAAATTGATACAATGTAGGCAGATTTACGATTCTAAGTGGCTCGGTCTCATGGGCAACAAGCTCTTATGACAGGAGAGATGTGGAGTCATAATGCTTCCTACAGCATCTGTTGGAAGACTGGTGGATGCTAAATTTATTCATCTGTAAAATTAGAGCCTTTAATAAGACTATTTCTCAGATCATTTCTTGTTTCCAATTTATTCCCTTCCATATTTGTCCATGAGAACAATGTGAAACTCAAAACAGAGTGTGATTGAAAGATTTTAAATCCCAGAGAGCTTCTATTTCATTCACTTTTAAGTAGAAAGTATTTAAGCCTGCCTCCCAAGCCAAAAGAAACAAGTAATCAGTGATATAGTAAACACTAATGTCTATTTTTCCATTGTTCAAACTGAGAGCCCAGGGTTCAGAATTTAGCTGATGTGTTGATGTACTCACACTATGTTTTAATGTGATTCCAAATATTTATATATGATGACTATACTCTGTAAATTCAGTAACATTGCAGACTGCTTCATGAGAATGCATAAATTATTTGAATCTTCTATTGATTTTTACCTGAATTGGGTAATATCATTTTGTTCATTTTGTGTGTTTTCCTATATAATCTTTCTTTTTTCTTTTCATTTTATAAAAACAACTTTGCTGAAGAGTAGGTAGAGGTTCTTGCTTTCAATCATAGATTTCCTTTGAGTATTGACTCTTAAACCCATCAAGTCACCTTGAATTTCGGAGTATGAAGAATCTAGCATGCTGTGTCAGACTCACTGACTCTGCACGTCCTATTGATGTTGTTCTGGAGATAATATCTATCACCAGATTTTATGTAGTCTCTCCTAGCTCCGATGTTGGACTAGCTCTTAAAGTTTTAAATAGTTTGTCTCTTAAGATCCTCAAACTTTTCTCTTAAATAAGTGTATTTTCCTATTATAAAACCTGGAGAGTGAGTGACAGCTGGAGAAGGTGAACTCTTCAGTGAGGATTAAAGCAATCATGTGTTTAAGTTCTCTGATACTGTCAATTCGGTTTGAATCTTAGATTATTCATTGCATTATAAGAAAGGTCACTATGAGGTTTTCTTTTCTGGGTGCTCTATTTCACTCTAGATTCCTTCTAATTCCTTATCGACATTTTAAATGTGAATTATAAGGCACTAGGGAGTTTTAGGGAGAAAAGAGTAGTCTTTAACATGGAAAAAATCTCATGTTTAGTGTAATTAATTATTTCCTTAAGACGAATATCAGTCAGTTTTATAACTCAGTTCAATGTTTTTCATCTTCTCATAATTTATTTCTCTTTTATGTGTTAAAACTGTATTTGTTGAAAGAGAAAATGCCACAGCAACACTTAGGATTGAATAGTCTCAATTACATGGAAAATAATGAACTTTGTTAATATATAAGCATTTCTTCTGGCACTTCATAGGTATCTGAAGGCCTAAGTCTATTGAATGTGTGGTCTCGTTTTAACTGTCTCTTTATTAGTGCAGACCATTTATAAATATACATTAGTGTACATGCAGGAAATATCATTATTGTTTTATATTACTATTTTCTTGACCATACCTGTGTCTGACTAGAAATTTGTTGTGTATGTTGACATTGTTAAATATTTAGTGCTCAGTGATGAATTTGCGGACTTGATTCCGATTTTGTACGCTCTAAAAATGATTCTCCAGGGGAAGCTACGTGTCAAAGGCCTTATCCATCTCTATGCTGCAATGTCTGAAGTCTTTAGGTGTTGATAGTTTCTGTTACTGCAGCAATTTTGGATTGGAAACATATTCAGTAATCATTTCTGAGATTTGTAGGGCGCCACGGCGCCTCCATGTTACGAGTACGCTGGCTTAAGAGCCAAAGCACCATTTGCTGACCTGGTAAACACAACTCCTGCGCATGCGCTTTCCTATGAAAGGCATCGTATGACAGGTATCGTATGACAGGCATCGTATGACTTGACCAATCCGGTCGTCCTACGATCACGCTATACCGACTTGAGCCTATTGGGCGATAACACATCAGGGCTTTGTTTGGCACTGCTTATAAGCAAGCCGCCGGGGATCATGGTCCTTTAGCCTCTCTCATTCATGAAGTGTGTGTCCCAATAAAAAGTGTGTGCTGAGAAGAATCCTGTTGTAGTCATCTCTTCTGCTGGCGGACGTGACACGCTACAGAGATTTTCAAGTTTCTGTGAAGGAAGCAAAATAGAGGACAAGTGGGAGTAGATTCTCAAACTAATTAGGAGCCTAGGTGATCAATGACTTTCTCCAGTAAGAGAAACAACAATGAATAACAAACCAGAGGAGACTTTGCCTATATTCAGACAAGAAAACCAATAGATAGATGGTTTCATGGTCAAAAAAATGCATGTTAATGGTCCTTAAGAAATGAAAGTGTTGTTGAAGATAGAAAGATAAGATAAATACATTTGAGAATGTGCGGAAAGGAAGATAGAACGTGTGCAAAATTCCCATGTTTCTGTAAGAATGTTGGGTGTTTAGAAGTCCATGAAGTAGTCATGTATTGGCAGTTGTTTGGGTCTGTCTCTGTCCTTTTGCCTTTCCCAGGAGAAAGAAGCCAAGATAGAGAAGGGCTTAAGGCCAGAAAGACTTTAGCATGTGGTGATGTGATTTTCTTTCTTATTTATTCAGTTACTATTGCAGTGTATCTAATAAAAATTCTACAACATGTACATTTTGAAATTACACTTTTGAAATGTATACTCTCACCTAATAAAAGTTTCTATAACTGCAATAATTTTTGTTTTTTGTTTTGTTTTTTTTTTACAAAGTTTTACTGTATTTATTTGTGTGTGTATGTGTCTGTATGTGTGTGTGTGTGTGTGTGTGTGTGTGTGTGTTCACTGTATTGCACTCCTGGAGGTCAGAGGACAACTTCAGAGGCTCTGCTCTCTCCTTTCGTCTTGTGGATACATCACAGGAATTGAACTTAGGTTGACAGGCTTGGTTGCAAATGCTTTTGCTTGCTAAGGTATGTTGAGTTGGCTCCATATTCTTTTAAGTGTGAGACATCTTAGGACATATTGCCTTGACAGAAAGTAAGCTTACAATACAATTTTTATGTATTAGGTAGTCAGACCTTTTTCTTCTTGCAAAACTGAAACGTGATGTCCTTTCACCAATGTTTCCCCCAGTTTCTGCCAGTTGCAATACTCAATGCTTTCATGATTTTTTTAATATAAATATGTTGGCAGAAACCAATGATTTATTTCCTGTGTCTTAAGTACCTATACATAAAGTGTATTTATATAGTATTTTCCTTTCTTGTCTATTTTCACGAAGGACAATACTTTCCAAATGTGCCAACATTATTGCAGGTAACAGGATTTCTATTTTCTAAGGGTAATAAATATTATATTTAATGTGTGTGAGTGTGTATGTGTGTTACATATAGCAAATGGATAAAGCACTTGAATAGTCATGCTATTTGTGTATGTGTATGTATGTTTCTAATTTGTTTGACAAATTCATGTGTGAGTACTTTATTAGATGCAGTTTCCAAATACTTTTCAACTATTCTATTTGTTTTATTCCTCATTCTTTTGACAACTCCCTTTATTGCACAGGATATTCTAAGCTGATGTAACCCACTTATCTGCTTTCCTCATCACCAAGACCAATGTCCACAATCTTTGTTCCTACATTTCTTCTAGTATTTTTACAGACACAGATCTTATTCATGAAAATATTTCTTGTTTTACCATTCTCCATTTGATCTGCATCAATTAGTAAGGAATTATACTTTCTCTCTTGAAACTTCTCAGCAATTGAATGAGGATTGGTTGATCATACATTCATATGAAATATACATATATAATATAAATTAAGTATATATATACTTATATATGTTAATTTTTATTCTAATCCAGTTGTCTGTCTTTTTATGGCAATAGAGTATTTTCTTATCTCTGTAGTTATTATTGCTTTTGAAATCATAATAATGAAAGGGAAGAGTGGCATGCTTCCTCCAGCAATGCCTCATCTCTGACACCTACCTCAATAGTACCAGTTACTGGAGACTAAGTACTCAAGCATATGAGCTCATGGGAACATTCTCATTCAAACCACCACCACAGTCATTAATTCTCTTTCTCTCTTACAGCCTAAATAAACCATAACAATAATGCCCTGGTGTAAAGTGACAATGCTAATAAACTTATCTTACATGGCCATTGTGAGGCTAAATACTTAAACCTACCAAACTCAGGGAAGACTACTTAATGAATAACAAGCACTTACATTCCATTATTACTGTTGATGGTAATATCCAGAAACTAAGACTATGGAAAGATAACAAGTTTAATAGAGTTTTAAAAACTGAATAAAATAGATATTAACAAAAGTAAAAATTGTTACTAATTAGCATCTACTAGGATATTTGTAGAAACACTGACAAAAATCTTTGTGGGTTTCTTTTTTTCATATAAATATTGTAGGCAGAAAACAGTGATTTATTTCCTGTGTCTTAAACATCTAAAATGTCTTCCTGGCTCATTCCTAAAAATAACACAAAGACCCATTCTTTTTTTGTATTTTTCAGTGTAAACACAACTCACCTTCAATGAATTGTCTTCATCATGTTTGCAACAGTTTTTTGAATAGTGATATGTGAATGTGAATATGAGATTTAAATGTGTGTTTCATTTTTAAAAAGGTTTTCCAGGCTTGGTTCTGGATCCCAGTTGAAAATTTTATGATGTAGTGAACATACTATTGTAGTTAGGTATGTTTCAAAGGAAAAATGCAAACCTTTTGCTTTTCAATTGACTTGAACCGTTATCCATTTTAACATAAGAGAACATATTTTAATGTCTCCAGTACAAGTAAGGAAGTAATAAATCAACAATTTGTTATATAATTAAATTACATCATCTGATTTCTGCCTTCATCAAGCATACATAAGAACAATTTCATGCATATAGATGCTGTATTGTAATCCTACCCTCCTCCATCACATTATCCTCTCTTATGTCTCTTCTACTACTGAATTCCTTCATCTCAATTACTATCTCTCATACTTTCACAATTTTCATTCCTTTGCTTTTTTCATCCTGTCTTATGCCAAAGCCTTTGTTTGCTCATGACCCTTGTCATATCCTGTGGCCAACATCCTCTGGCTCCTTAGAGTCTTCCCATCCCTATTCACTGTGTTCCACTGGCCAGGAATGAGGTGATAGAGACATCCTGTTTGAAGGTGATATTCATCAGTCACTTTTCCTCAGCAATTTGACTACATTCCCATTTCTCAAAATATCAGACTATCAGGCTCCATAGAGCCTATGACCTCCTCGGCCATATGTATTTGGCTAGGTTTATAGTGAGATGAATGCACTCCTTCCCATGGAATGGGCTTTTACATTCCATCAGAAAGCAGTTAGCTACCTCCTAATGGCCATGCCACTAGTGCATTACTGGAAATATCTTGCCCGGAAGATTGATATTGTATGTTACAGTGTCCACTCCTGGGTAAGGCAGTTAACAGGTGTTTGACTTCAGTCCCTTGCATGGCATGTTCTGGCGTTATAAAAGCTAGCCAGGAGAGAATAAACTTCTAGCTCAGTTTCAGCTTGATTTCTTTGCATCCTTTATCCAAGGTGTGGAGTGACTTCCACAATAAAGAATTACCTTTAGTTTATCTGATTTCTGCTCTAAGCAAAGAAAAGTAATCTATTGTTCTTCCTCTTTGTTTCCATTGCCTGACTTATATACAGAGCTTTGAAAACACTTTGAAATTATTGTTTAACTATATAACAGTGTTCTGGCTACAAAAAGCCACTTATACAACAGTGAGCCCTTACATTTAAAATATCTACTGCATCTTCTTTCATTTGTGTAAATGCACTCTATGATACATTTGATAAAATGTCCTTGTTGGCAAGTGTTAAATGACTATATAGGCTAGACCAACTACAAGAAAGTAAAATTAAATCAATCAATAAATAATTGAGTAAAGTCCTATTGGATGAGCTAGTTTCTAGTAGTATTTCTCACATTTTAGTCTTCAAAAACTATTTTGTTTTCATTTTCATTAACAGAACCAGCTCTGGATGATTTACTAAAAAGATTTTAGTGAGTTTGCAATTCTATGTATAAGACAAGCAGTGCTGTACTTATTAGGAATCTTTCAGAAAGATCAACTTGCAATAAGCAACAAGAGAAAAAAATTTACATAATAAGATGAAAAATTCTAGGCATTAATTATTAGTTATACAAAATAATGGGTTTGACTATAACATTTTCAATGATGTATACAAGGTATTTTCATCCTCCCTTATGGTATTGTAGATTTTTCTTCAGAGATCCCCGATTTCACAAAGTTCATGATTTCATTTTTCTTTAAATTGAATGATATTCCATAGTGTATATTATCATATTTGCACTATCCATTTGTCAGTTGAAAGACATTCATGTTGTTTCCTTCCCTAGCTACTGCAAATAGAGTAGCAATGAACATGGCTGACCAAGTATTTGTGAAGTAGGATACTTAGTCCTTTGGACATATACCAAGGAATGATATAACCAGGCCATGTAGTAGATTTATTTTTATCATTTTGAGAATTCTTTACACTGCTTTCCATAGCAACTGCATGATTCACAATTACACAAAAGTGAGTACCACAATATCTCCAGCATTGGTCTTCCTACGTTTTGTGGATCTCTGTCATTCTGTCAGTGATAAGATAAAATCTCAAAGTTGTTGGATTTTTTTATTTCCCTAATTGTTAGATATGTATATCTTTGATATATTTGTATGTCATTTCATTTTACTCTTTTAAGAACTGTGTTTTTAGTTCTTAGGCCCATTTTTAAATGGTTTTCTACCTCCTCTTCCTTCTTCTTCCTCCTTCTTGTTTTTCTTTTTGATTCTATATGAATTTCAGAATAGTTTCTTTGTTCCTTTTATTTCTGTGATGAATGAGATAGGGATGTGATTTTGATAGGGATTGCACTGAGTTTGCCAACAGCTTTTCATAAAATGGTTGTTTTCACAATGTTAATTCTATACTCTATATGCACAGGACTGAATGTCATTCCATTTTCTAGTGTGTTTATGCTATTCTTCCAAAGTTTAAATTTTTCATTGCACAGTTCCTTTACTTCTTAAGTTTGTTCCTATATACTGTATTTTCATTGAGGCTATTGTGAATGAGAGTATGTCCATGATCTCTTTCTTTACGCATTTGTTGTTACCATGCAGAAAAACTGTTGATTTGTTAGTTCTGTATCCTGTGGGTCCTGGCTGGTAAGTTTTAATTTATATATTTTAGATATTAATCTCTGTTAAATGTATAATTAGCCAAGACTTATTCCCCCATTCTATAGATCATGATTTTATACTCCTTAATTTCAAGAGGCCTCATTTGTCAGTTATCTGAGCTTCAGTATCACTTTGAGTAACTTGCAGTTGACTTTATGGGATGAGATATAGGGACCTAGTCTTGGTATTTGGACTATAATTTATCAATATTTTACCTCAGTATTTTCGTTTTTTCATATTCTTTTATTTTTTTTCATTCAGAAAAATTTACATTTCCTCCCCTTCTCCCACTCCCGTCCTGCTCCCCACTTACCCCTCCTCTCTCCCCCTGCTTCCTTAAAACAGGGCATGTTACCCTGCCCAGTGGGCAGTCCAAAGCCCTCCCCCTTCCATCCCGGCCTAGGAAGGTGTGCATCCAATTAGACTAGGTTCCCAAAAAGATAACACATACAGAAGAGATAGGTCCTAGTGTCATTACTGATGGCTTCTCAGTCTGCCCCCATTGACAGCCACATTCATAGAGTCCAGTTTGAATATATGCTCGTTCAGTCCCAGTCCAGCTGGATTTGGTAAGCTCCTATTAGTTCAGGCACACTGTCTCAGTGGGTCACCAGCCCCTCACGATCCTAACTTCCTTGCTCATCTTCTCCCACCTTCTGCACTTTGACTGGACCTTGGGAGCTTAGTCCATTGCTCTGATGTGAATGTGGGTCTCTGTCTCTATCTCCATCCATCAGACAAAATTTCTATGGTGATGATCAAGATATTCATCAATGTGACTATGGGACAAGGCCAGTTCAGGCACCCTCTCCTCTGCTGCCCAAGGACTTAGCTGGGGACATCCCCGTGGACACCTGGGATCCCTTCTAGAGCCAAGTATCTTGCCAGGCCTAAAATGACTCCCTTAACGTAGATATTTTATTCCCTTCTCCAATAACCACCTTTCCTCCATCTCCACCCTCCCATTCCCCAAAGCTCTCCCCAGTCCTTCCCTTCTCCTTCCCCCTCTACCCTTCCTCACCGCCTCTACCCTTACCACTAACCCTGCCCCAGTGATTCCAACTTTTGCCCAGCGATCTTGTTTGCTTCCAATTTCCAGGAGGATCTATATATGTTTTTCTTTGGTTTCACCTGGCTATTTGGTTTCTCTAGGCTTGTTAGCTATAAGCTTAGTGTCCTTTGTTTATGGCTAGAGTCCACTAATGAGTGAGTACACACCATAATCATCTTTTTGGGTTTGGGTTACGTCACTCAGGATAGCGTTTTCTATTTCCATCCATTTGCATGCAAAATTCGAGATGTCATTGTTTTTTTACCACTGAGTAGTATTCTAATGTGTATATATTCCACACTTTCTCGATCCATTCTTCCATAGAGGGGCACATAGGTTGTTTCCAGCTTCTGGCTATTACAAATAATGCTGCTATAAACATAGTTGCACAAATGTTTTGTAGTATGATTGGGCTTCTCTTGGGTATATTCCCAAGAGTGGTATTGCTGGATCCTGAGGTAGGATGATTCCCAATTTCCTGAGAAACAACCACACTGATTTCCAAAGAGGTTGCACAAGTTTGCATTACCACCAGCAATGGATGAGAGTTCCCCATACTCCACATCCTCTCCAGCATAGGCAATCATTGGTGTTTTTGTTTTTAGCTATTCTAACAGGTGTAAGATGGTATCTCAAAGTTGTTTCGATTTGCATTTCCCTGATGGCTAAGGTAGTTGAACATGACCTTAAGAATCTTTTGGCCATTCGAACTTGTTCTGTTGAGAATTATCTGTTCACATCATTACCCATTTTTAAATTGGGGTATTTAGAATTTTAATGTCTAGTTTCTTGAGTTCTTTGTATATTTTGGAGATCAGACCTTTGTCTGATGTGGGGTTAGTGAAGATGTTCTTCCATTCAGTAGGATGCCTTTTTGTCTTAATATCTGTGTCTTTTGCTTTACAGAAGCTTCTCAGTTTCAGGAGGTCCCATTTGTTCATTGTTGCTCTTATTGTCTGTGCCACTGGGGTTTTACATAGTAAGTGGTCTCCTGTGCCCATGTATTGCAGGCTACGTCCCACTTTCTCTTCTTTCAGGTTCAGTATGGTCGGATTTATATTGAGGTCTTTAATCCATTTTAACTTGAGTTTTGTGCATGGTGATAGATAAGGTTCTAATTTCATTCTCCTACAGGTTGACATCCAGTTATGCCAGCACCATTTGTTAAAGATGCTTTCATTCTTCCATTGTATAATTTTAGCCTCTTTGTCAAACATGAGGTGTTCATAGGTTTGTGGATTAATATCCGGGTCTTCGATTCAATTCGATTGGTCAATGTCTTTGTTTTTATGCCAGTACCAAGCTGTTTTCATTACTGTAGCTCTGTAATAGAGTTTGAAGTCAGGGATGGTAATGCCTCTGGCAGTTCCTTTATTGTATAGGATTGTTTTGGCTATCCTGGGCTTTTTGTTTTTCCGTATAAAGTTCGTTATTGTTCTCTCAATGTCTATGAAGAATTTTGTTGGGATTTTGATGGGGATTGCATTGAATCTATAGATTGCCTTTGGTAGAATTGCCATTTTTACTATATTGATCCTACCAATCCAGGAGCATGGGAGATCCTTCCATTTTCTGGTATCCTCTTCAATTTCTTTCTTCAAGGTCTTAAAGTTCTTGTCAAATAGATCTTTCACTTCCTTGGTTAGTGTTACCCCAAGATACTTTACGCTATTTGTGGCTATCGTGAAAGGTGATGTTTCTCTGATTTCATTATCTGTTTCTTCCTCCTTTGTGTATAGGAGGGGTACTGATTTTTTGAGTTGATCTTGTATCTTGCCACATCACTGAAGGTATTTATCAACTGTAGAAGTTCTTTTGTAGAGTTTTTGGGGTCACTTATGTACACTATCATAACATCTGCAAATAACAAAAGTTTGGCTTCTTCCTTTCCAATTCGAATCCCCATGATCTCCTTATTTTGTCTTATAGCTATTGCTAGGACTTCAAGCACTTTATTAAAGAGATATGGAGAGAGTGGACAGCTTGTCTTGTTCCTGATTCTAGTGAAATTGCTTTGAGTTTCTCTCCGTTTAATTTGATGTTAGCTGTCAGCTTGCTATATATTGCTTTTATTATATTTAGATATGATCCTTGTATCCCTAATCTCTCCAAGACCTTTATCATAAAGGGATGTTGAATTTTTCAAATGCTTTTTCAGCATCTAATGAAATGATCATATATTTTTTCTTTCAGTTTATTTATATGATGGATTACATTGATAGATTTCCATATGTTGAACTAGCCCTGCATCTCTGGGATGAAGACTACTTGATCACAATGGATAATTTTTTTGATGTGTTCTTGGATTCAGTTTGCCAATTTGAGAATTTTTGCATCAATGTTTATGAGTGATATTGGTCTGTAATTCTCCTTCTTTGTTGCATCTTGTTGCATCTATGTGTGGTTTTGGTATTAAGGTAGCTGTAGCTTCATAAAAAGTGTTTGGCAATGACTCTTCTATTTTATTACATGAAACACATTAAGGAGTATAGGTATTAGCTCCTCTTGGAAGTTCTGGTAGAATTCTCCATTAAAACCATCTGGTCCTGGGCTTTTTTTGGTTGGGAGGTTTTTGATGACAGCTTCTATTTCCTATAGTGACTTATAGGTCTATTTAAATTCTTCACCTGGTCTTGATTTAATTTTGGTATGTGGTATTTATCTAAAAACCTATCCAGTTCTTTTACATTTTCCAATTTTGTGGCATACAGACTTTTGTAGTAAGACCTAATGGTTCTCTGAATTTCCTCAGAGTCTGTTGTTATGCCCCCCTTTTCATTTCTGATCTTGTTAATTTGAGTGTTCTCTCTCTGCCTTTTGATTAGTTTGGATAAGGATTTGTTGATCTTGTTGATTTTCTCAAGGAACTAGGTCTTTGTTTCATTGATTCTTTGGATTGTTTTCTATGTCTCTATTTTGTTTATTTCAGCCCTCAGTTTGATTATTTCCAGTCTTCTACTCCTCCTGAGTCTCTTCTTTTTTTTTTTCTAGAGCTTTCAGGTGTGCTGTTAAGTCACTAATGTGTGCTTTCTTCTTTTTCTTTATGTGGGCACTCAGTGCTATGAACGTTCCTCTTAGCACTGCTTTAGTAGTGTCTTATAGGTTAGTGTATGTTTTTCTTTATTTTTGTTGAATTCAAGGAAGACTTAATTTCTTTCTTTATTTCTTACTTGACCCAGGAGTGGTTTTCATGAGTTTGTAGGCTTTTGGGGGGTGGAATTGTTGTTACATTCTAACTTTACTCCATGGTGATCTGATAAGACACAGGTGGTTACTCCAACTTTTTTGTATCTGTGGATGTTTGCTTTGTTACTGAGTATGTGATCAATTTTTGAGAAGGTTCCATGAGATGCTGAGAAGAAGGTATATTTTTTCCTGTTTGGGTGGAGTTTTCTATAGATGTATATTAAGTCCATTTGATTCATTACATCTGTTAGTTCTCGTATTTCTTTGTTAAGTTTCTGTCTGGTTGACCTGTCCATTGGTGAGAGAGATGTGTTGAAATCTCCTACTATTAGTGGGTGGGGTTTGATGTTTGCTTTGAGTTCTAATAATGTTTCTTTTATGTATGTGGGTGCTTTTATATCAGGGGCATAGTATTTAGGATTGAGACTTCATCTTGATTAATTTTTCCCATTATGAGTATAAAGTGTCCATCTCCATCTCTTCTCATTGATTTTAGTTTGAAGTCAACTGGGTGGCCAGGTTGGGACCCACTTACCGGTCTGGATATATTCGCCGGCACTGGAATCAGGGCCCCTTCACTCACTATTTTCTTAGTTTTCCCCAAAAGCATTTGTGGAATACAGCCTCTTATTTTCAATGTGTATTTTTGACATCTTTGTCAAAAACAAGCTGACTATAGTTGTATAGGATTATAGGTGGCTGTTCATTCCATTCCATTGAACTTTATGTCTGTTTTGTGCCCATGTTTTGCTGGTTTTGTTACAATAGCTTTATAGCATAATTGTGTATGGTGATCCCTCTAGAGAACTTTTGCTCAGTATTCCTTTGTTTATCTATATCCTAGTGCTTCCATGCAGATTGTATAGTTAGTTTTTCTACTTCTATCCAGAATGCCTGTGGAATATTGGAATTTTGGTTATAATTGTGTTGAACCTTTAGGCTTCTTTTGAGAAGATGTTTATTTCTTTTTCTTTTTTTATTGATTTTTATTAAGCTCTACATTTTTCTTTACTCTCCTCCCTGCCTCTCCCCTCACCCCTTAAACCCTCCCCCAAAGTCCCCATGCTCCCAATTTACTCTGGAGATCTTGTCTTTTTTCTACTTCCCATGTAGATTAGATCTATGTAAGTCTCTCTTAGTGTCCTCATTGTTGCCTAAGTTCTCTGGGATTGTGATTGTAGGTTGGGCTTTTTTTGACCTATGTTTTAAGAACCACCTATGAGTACATGTGATAGCTATCTTTCTTTGTCTGGGTTACCTCATTCAAAATAATGTTTTCTAGCTCAATCCATTTTCCTGAAAACTTCAAGATGTCGTTATTTTTTTCTACTGTGTAGTACTTCATTGTGTAAATGTACTACGTCGAGGAGTATTTAGGTTGTTTCCAGGTTCTGGCTATGACAAACAAAGATGCTATGAATATAGGTGTAGCATTCTTTACTTCTTTTGTTAGGTTTAGGTTTAATCCAAGGATCCAAGATGTTTTAGTTGTCTTTTATTCTATTGTAAACAAAAATGTTTTCCTGGTTTGTCTGTCAATCTTGTTTGCTATTGGTAAATAGGAAGTACACTTTTTTTAAAAAAAAAACATATGAATTCTGTATCTTGTCACTTGGCTGAATTATCAGTTCTAATTTTTTATCTGGTTGAGTCTTTTATATATAATATTATATACTCTCTAAAAATAGCACAATGCTGGCCGTAGCATGCTTGTACATAGCCTTTATCCTGTCTATATATGTCCATTTCACTGTTGTTTTCATGTTAAGTTTACTGTCTGATGTAGGAGGTCCTTCTCTATTTGTGTTGCTTTCATTGGTGAATAACGAAACTGCCTTGGCCTTTTGATAGGGCAGAAATCAGGAAGGCGGAGTAGACCGAACAGAATGCTGGGAAGAAGGCAATGTGGCAGATGCCATGGTTCTCCTGCCTGAGACTAACACTGGTTAGAAGCTTTCCCTGTAAGCAGCAACCTCGTGGTGCTATACATATTATTAAAAATGAATTAAATCAAGATGTGAGATTTTGTCAAGAAGAGGCTACATATAATGGGCCAGGCAGTAATTTAATTAATACAATTTCTGTGTGGTTATTTCAGGGTTTAAGCTAGCCATGTGGCTGGGTGCCGGGCAGCGGGACGCAGCCTGCTCACCTTCATCAATACAGATTGGTGCCTCAACATGGTTGACTGACTCCACGTAAAATCTGAGAGAGCTTCAAAAAGAATATAGAGTTTAACAGAGTTTTTGTTGTTTGCTGGCACTGTGCCATACGTTTTTCCTCACTCAGCAGCCACAACAGTAAAAAAGCCTCTGCGGTTTTAAAATGCCGGCTTTCTGTGCTATGCTGGCAGTGCCATCTCTGGCTCCTGCTGGAGACAGAGAATTTGGACAGGGTTTTTGACTAAAGTGTTGGGGCTTTCTTGATGGCAATGTGAACTGCTGTGTACCTGGAACTATGCGCAGCTCAGGAGCACCATATGGCTCTGAGGCAGGATCAGCTCTGTCATGCTGAACTGTGCTAATGTCAGGCAGGAACTATCATAATTATCATAATAACAGTTCAGTTAAGGTTTAGAATGGGCAGGAAACAGGTGGTATCGTATTACCCCTACATGGCACAACTTAAGTTTTTAAGAACTGTTTAGCATTTTAAGAAGTGCTCCTGGATACTAAGGAATTAAAGATTCACAATAGGACAGATTCAGACATAAAAGACCTTTAAATGGGTCACAGTGTTGGATGGCTGTATGTAGGCTTGAGAGAGAAAAGAAAAAGAGTATATAGAGAGAGTCATGAAATAAAATTAATGCCTTAAAAAAGGATAAAGTCTTTAAAGAGACAGAGTAAAGTGATAGAGTAAAAATATGCCATGTAAAAATGGAAAATTCACAGAGAATCTGGATTCTATACATTGTGTTTTCTTTAAAATTTTTGACTGTGAAGGAGCTAACTGCAGAGAGACATTTCATTGTGTGTGCTGATAAGCCAAACCAGCATGTATATTATAAAGGTATTATGACTTCAGAATTTGGGTCTAAGGATATGATGCTTTGGAAAAGAGGTTTTTCTTTTGTTTTCACAGAGCATGAGACCCTATGGATTCTTTCTAGACCAATATGGTATGATAGACCACAGCCTCCTGAAAGGCTGCTGTAAACACACTCAAAAAATTGCTTCACTTAACTGCTGACTGAGATGAACCTGGCACACAGGATACACCATGAAAGACCTGATTAACAGTACCCCCATACAGCAGGAAGAAGTTTGGAGAGAAAAAAACTATGCCCATATTCCCAAATATTGTTTATAAATGTTCTTTTACATTTAAAGGAGGATATGATATAGATATGAATAATTTGCATTGGTATGGATTTGGCTTTATTGAAATAAATTTAAGGTCAATCTTAACTTTTTGTGATTGTGTAGTTCATTTAAAAATGTAATGTATAATTAGGAAATATAGGTTGTTAATGGATAATATCAATAATAATCAAAATTGTAGTCATGTTAGTTAGCTTTTCTAGATATATAGAGATATATTTCAGTTAGATAGGCATTCTTCATATCTTTCAAAGAAGACAGAATATGGCATTTAATGTTTTAATAACTTAGGGCTTTTCATGACAATGAGACATGCCTGCTCCTGGCAGCACTAAGCTACTTCCTGAGGAAGATGGGCATCAAAAAGGCGCCTTACGGAGTTTGTTAGCCTTTTAGGCAAGAAACTGCTCTTGCCTAGACTGTTGCATAAACTAGACATGAAGAACCCGCAGAGAGAGGACTGCTGAACTTGCCTAAAAGTGAGATGAGCCTTTGGGGTTCCTGCTTTCATGAAAGAGTCTGCAAGACATTCTGCAGGATACAGAAGAAAGTGACTGAACTTTCTTTGATTTTTCCTGCTTCATGGAAATGTCTGCTGGATACTATGGGCCTGTAGGCTGAAGATGGATGCCCCAACAGTATAGAAGAACTTTGGGTGACTGTACAGGCAGTGAGATGTCTCTGTCATTTCTAGAGTTTTGGAAGTTGCTTACTTCTCATTTACATAGGTAATATTATATCCTTCTGGAATCTTTGATGGAGTTGAAGAATGGATAGTTATAATTATAGTTTTCCTTACTTATGATAAAAGATAAAGTAGATATAAATATGGTAACTATAGTTCTTCCTTGATAACTGTTTTGTTATATGTAATTTTACTATGTTAAAATGAAAGCCTTTCCTTTTTGTTTAAACAAAAAAGGGGAAATGGTGTAGGAGGTCCTTCTATATTCATTGGTGAATAAAGAAACTGCCTTGGCCTTTTGATAGGGCAGAAATGAGGTAGGCAGAGTAGACAGAATTGAATGCTGTGAAGAAGGCAGTGTGGCAGATGCCATGGTTCTCCTGCCCAAGACTGACACTTGTTAGAAGTTTTCATGTTAAGCCACGACCTCGTGGTGCTATACAGATTATTAAAAATGGTTTAAATCAAGATGTGAGAATTAGCCAAGAAGAGGCTAGATATAATGGGCAAGGCAGTAATTTAATTAATACAATTTCTGTGTGGTTATTTCGGGGCTTAAACTAGCCAGGCAACAGGATGGGGCTGCTGCTCCTCTCAATACAACTGTCCTGTGTGGAATGAAGCTAATTGGAACACTATGAATCTTTTTCATATATTCTTTTATTCAACTTGCAAATATTTTATTTGGGAAGTTTTTTTATCTCTGTTTCTTAGGGAAGTGAGCTTTAATTTTCTTTAACTTTTATTTTCTTAATTTTCACTTTTCTTATGTTTGTACTACAACAGTGCCCTATTCTGAGGAATAGTTTTATAACCTCCCATCTCTTTCAATTCCATAGAGCAATTTAAGACCTGCTAGTGTTTGTAGTTATTAAAGACATGATAGAATGTCAATGAATTTATCTGGCCCTTGATTATTTTTTAAGTTGCCCAAATTTAGCTGCTGCTTTGATATAGTTGCTTGCTACAGCTCTCTTCAATCTCTTCATGTTTTCTGAATTTGATTTTGAAGAGACACAGTATTCTAGAAATTCATCCATCATTTAAGACTTCTCAATTTAGTGGAATATAGGCTTTTAGTGTATGTCCTTATGATTTTTCTGAGTTTTGCTGGTATCTCTTATATTGTATCCCTGTCTATTGCTAATATTTTAGTTTAATTCTTTTTCTTTTGATTATTTTTTTCATGCTTTTAATCTTGCATAAAATTAGCTCTTCATTTTATTGATTCCTTAAACTTTATTTTTCATTTTTATGTCAATAATTTTGACCTTAATGTTATATACTGCTTTTTTAAAAAGCAAGACCTTAAAATTAATTATTAATTTGCTAGTTGAGATCTCCCTAAATTTTTTTTAAATTTAGGCATTTATAGATTATTCATTTGATTTTCCCAACTTGGACTTCTTTCATTGCATATTACAAGTTTTTGAAAATTCAGTTTTCATTTTCATTCAGTTCTAGGATTTTTAAAAATTTCTTTCCTGATATTTTCAATGATTCATCCGTCACTCGGTTTTATGTTTCAATCTCCTAACAGTTGTTTTATTTAACAGAAAGCTCTGTGAAGTACTCAGAAGAATGCATATGCTCTTGTGCTTGTAGAGAATATCTGGTAGGCATCAGTTTGGCCCATTCAATCAATAATCCCTTAATGCCAAAGACCTCCTTATTTCATTACCCCATTTTCTTAAAATTAATTTATAAGTTTATTTGTATCTTCTTTAAATTTAATTTATTCATCATCATTCTTTTTAATTATTTGCTTGAATTCCATCTAGATCACTCTCATTGCAGCCAGTATTTTGGAGCTGATAACTTTTGGTGGAAATATTGCCTTTGTCTTCTGGAGTCACATAGCTAATGCTTTGGTACTTCTGTATCTGAAGTTGTGTCAATTTTTTTTTTAAAAAAAATACGTTACCTTTCTCCTTTCTGCAGAAGCTTTTTCAATGCTGACTTGAAACTAGGTTGTAATAAGATTGTGATGTCATTTTCTCCCACTGGAGAGGTATTCAGGCACTCTGCTCTATTGCCAGTACTCTCTTGAGACTAGCATACAGTTTACAACAGCAATCAGAATAGAGTATGAAAGAGCACAACGCTGAAATAAAACTCAATCACTCTTCAGCATCTGTCATCTTAGAGGGTGATGCAGCACCCATAGTATCGTGAATACTGTTGTATAAGTTACTGTGCTATGACAAGTAATAAAAGATAAAGCTAGTTTTTAAGATTAAATTTAATGCTCAGAATTCAGTTGATAGAAAGTAGAGGAGGAGAACAGAAATAAAAGGGGGAGCTAAAATAATAAAAAAGGAATAAGGATGAGATGAAGGACTGAAAAATGAGGTAAACATATAAACACAATGTACGGCAGCACTATCTCCTAGGCTGCTGAAACAAAGAAACTCTGCAAACCAGGTCAGTTTACCTTCTTTGGAATAGGAAAATGAACATGTTGAAAGTGAAAGAATTAGCAGAAAATAAAGTAGTAGAAATATGTTGTATTGCAAAAATAGAACAGGATCAAGTTTGCCTGTTAAATAGACATGGAATATTAAATACAGGAGGATAAGCTGTAGAAGGGAGAACCGTGTGCAGATATGGGACACAAAAAATGATTGCTTTAATATCTGGATTCTTTCTCAAATCTGACACTATTGGTCCTCAACCTCATAGAAGCCTGTTTCACCCCCTTGGAGTTACCTCCATTGAGTCTTTCTTTGGTTGACCACATCATAGATATGACTGTCCTCAGTGTCCCATACTCTACTTGAAATCTGAAGGAAAGCTTCTTATACACTTTAGTTACTATCAGGCTTTCAAAGTCACTGAATGATGTGTGGTTCAATTTCAAAGCTTCTTTCCCCAGCCTAGCAGTATTCTTCTAGTCAGGTTTCAGACAGTAATGCAATAATACATAATCTTTCTCAAGCTTATGGTTGCTAGAGCAAGGATGGTTACTGAGCTGCAATACAGGAAGGTCTTTTGGAAGCAGTGCCTTGTTTGTGATCTGTGTGGGGACCCAATGATCAGCAACAAGCATTGAAGTGAGAGGAGTTTTCTTCTGCGATTGCTTTTGTTGTTCTATGTGTAGCCTTTATTCTAGCTGTTCATTACTCTTCCAATGACTGTTTTCAGTTTTCTCCAGATGTTCATGCTTGAATGCCATCAGCAATCTTGAAGTCTTTCTTCTTATTGCTTTTCTTCTTGATATGTCCTATGGAAGAGGGGCATACGGATGAATTCTTGAGGTAACTACTATGATAATAAAATTGTATAATATATAGTTATCATATACACTGTAGCAAAAAAATAGTGTGCTTTTCCAGACAGAGAGACACATATTTGTGTTCAAATTAAGTTAATGCATATTGTGCAATTATGGTTTTATTTCAAACAGTATTATAGAAAGTAAAGAATTGTATTTACAACTAAATTTTATTGCATAATACTTTTCAAGAAAAGAAAAATAAAATGATCAAATCACTACTAATTTATTTATGTACAGAATTCATGTATGCATTTCTACAGAGATTGTACATAAAAACAACTAATCTCTGACCCACCAAGTAAAATAAAATTATCCTCTGTCGTTAGCATTATTCTGTTTTCACTAATACTATTTGGTCACATAATGAATTAAACTGTTATTTCAGTTTCAGTACATCACAGATAAAATAGAGTTGAGGCTGTTTCTATACTAAACAAGTGTCAAAAAGCCAACAAATATGGGTAGGAGGATGAGATTCTGGAAAGATTACGCTCAGAGATTTTTCTATACATCAAAGTGAAAACTAATGAGACCTTATAAATGTAGATCCTAGGGAGAGGTGTTTCGTTTCATACTAAGATAGATTTACCGTAGTTTTCATGGAGAACAAAGTTAGCTGACAGTGGAGAGAAGGTGGGTAGCTCTGAAAGAGCTAGCTGACCTCTCACCCATTTCGGACTTCTTGTCTCACCGCATCTCTCTCACACATCAAAACGTTCCCACAATGATGAATCTCCAAGGTGTGAGGCTATCAGTCATGATTCTGTTGCTGTTACCAGAAAAAAACTTCAAAATAGTGAGATAAATATTTATCTTTAACTAGGGGACACAGTCACAGATATTTCAGTATAACAATATATTTCATAACCTTTCCTGGGAAGACATGAGCATATGTCTATTTGTTCAAAATAAGGAGTAAATGACAAAACAAGAAACAATTGCTCCCAAGCCAAGCTTAGTGAAGCAATGAATTATTTGGGGTAGTTTATAGAAGCATAGATTAAGGGTTACTTCTACCAGCAAGGGTTACACAGTAGTGTCCATTCTTCAAGTATTCTAATGTTCAGCCAAGTCAGTAAGGAAAAGCTATGCTTTTAGCTATTTCAAGATGCTCTACCACTTATCAACGTTTGGGCCTTGGTGTATACACCTCCTCAAAGCCAGTATTTCTATCTGGTGAGAATGAATTTGGCTGTCTTTCTTCTTGGCATAGGTAGGCATTTTATTTAATAGTGCTTACCATTCTTGATTTCACAGTTTTTACCATTACTGTTACAGGAAAAGACATAAACTCTCTTGAAGGGAAAAGGTCCATGTAGTTGTTTGAAGCTTCTCTTATTTGGAGTGGCAGTCTTATAGATTCACAACTTCATCTCCCATAAAGAAGGTTGGAAGTTGATCTTTTCTCCATTGTGATTCTTTCATAGGAATAATACCGTTATAAAAAATCACAGTTGATGCAATGTGGTGCACTGACTTATTTCTCACTGGTAAAGTAAACAGAACAGAAGAAGCTTGATTTTTTTTTTAAAACAAAGAAGACTTGATCTATGGATTAATTGGCCTACTTTTTTTTTAATTCTAAAATGTCTTGGATTGTAAATTCAAAATTATCAGAATCATTTTAGTGTAGGGAAAGTGCTATCATACTGGCACAAAGACTCAATAGGAATAGCTATAAATAAAATGATGTATTTTGATTACTATAGATCAAAAAGCACATATGAAATATTGTAGGACTAAGAAGTACAATATAAAAAGAAGAGTTCAGATGACCTAATCTCTAAAATGTGTATTTGATGATAGCAATCAAGGTTGTACACACTATATTCTTCAAACACTGGGTTTCCAGCTGTTGTATTAAAGAAGGCAAGTTGAGAGATGGACACAAGTACCTCATACCAAATGATACGGTGTCACACTGAGGAATCCCACAAGGATCAGCAGGGGGATCGCCAAGGATATGATAAACTGATGAAAACATGACAAGATAGTATAAACCTAAGTTTCCAGGTTTAAAGAGGTCAAGTTAATGTAAGTTTCCTCATTTGTTTTGTTTTTCCATCTGGGATATAATACTGATAATGCTCTTCTGTCTTCATGCATTATTAACTAATTAATTAGTTTCTACACTGTGAAAATCTTTGAAATTAAACCTGCCTATTTAAAAGAGCTAAATTTGCAGTTTGAAGGGATAAACCTCTCAGAGCCACTCTTGCATTGGCCTTTATTTTACTGTAATTATAACTTTGACATATTTAAATTTGAAGGCGCTTGTGCAACAAATGCTGCTATGGGAAAAACAAACACACATTTTAATATGTCCTATGGGTGGGAGATGTTTAAAATGAATAGACTCTAAGTTCTGATATTTAAAAGCAGGTCAGGTGGGAAGAACTGAATTCATACATAAATTATAATGCATATTTGTAGGTATGTTTGCTATATATATTAAACCTAAGTGCACAAATGAAATAGAACAAATCTTAATTTATACACACTTACAGGGTCAATTACAACAACCAAATACATAAAAATATTGTATACCCAGGGTAGTTAATTTTTTTCTTGCTCTTTGTGGACCATCTCCCAGCTCCCTAATAAACACCCAGAGACTTTATCTTACCTCTGAATGTCCTGCTTAGCTTAGCTTGTTTCTAGCCAGCTTTCCTAACTTAAATTATCCCATTTCTCTTTAACTACATTTGCCTCTGGACTTTTTACTTTTCTTTATTGTATATATCTTGCTTTTCTTTCTACTCCATATTTCTCCTCCTATTTATTCTCTCTGCCCACCAGCCTGACCTGCCTGCTTCTCTCTCCTGCCTATCTATTGGCTGTTAAGCTCTTTATTAGTCCAATCAGGTATTTTAGACAGGAAAAGTAACACAGCTTTACAGAGTTAAAAAATGCAACATAAAATAATGCAACATATCTTTGCTTCTTTAAAGAAATATTCCACAGCATAAACAAATTAAACACATCTTAAACTAATATTCCACAACAACATAGTGTTTACATGCTTATTTCTTTGCTATCTTCTTTAGGATTTTTTTTAAACACAGATGAATATACACAGACACATCTGTCTTCCCAAAGTTCCTTGAAAGATGTATACTAGGGCTCTCTGTCTTATATCTGGGCTGGATTAAAAATGAGATTCTTTTTTCTGTACTCAAGAGAGTTTGGAGCACTATAGTCAAGAACTTAATGATTGTGTACAGCTATAACATTAAAAACAAATCCTTACTTTTGACTTATGGGAAATATTTTATTCAGAGAGTTTGTTGTTTATATGAATGATTTTTCTAATTAACAAATAACCACAAGTCACATGAACAAAACCACAGTAATGCAGTAAGGAAAAGCTGTGTTTCCATGTGCCCTTGCGGTCATCTTCCAGACTTGAGCAAATCACTGTAATTAAGAGACAATTGACAACCCAAACTCTCGCTGGATATGTTCTGATGTGCAAAACTTACTGAATCAATTCTCAAAATTAGCATAAGAAACAAATTTAGAAAAGCCATATGAAAATAACTCTACCAAATTTCTATTTAAAAGATTGCCATTTATGCTACTAAAATAAAAAAAAACACATACTAAATTTTACAACCCTATACATTTATTTTTTAGTTATAGGTGACATTTAAAAAATATATTTTTAATGTTGATCAATTTATGGTCACACTAGATAAATAGTTCCTTTTGATCTGACGGTTCTTCATAACTTATATGATTTCTTGTTCGACTAAAAGCTCTGTCATTTCTATATCTGGATTACTAAATTATCAATCAATTTTTCTATGCCTAAAATGTATAGCATTTAGACATTAATTTACTCTTTTATCCCTGCAGAAAAGGTTTATTGAACACTGATTAATATCCTTGTATAGACTAGGTCCCACAACCCTCATCAGGTGTTCCAAGGGAAAGAAAATGGGGCAGACTCATGAGATTGAGGCATTGATTCTTGAGATGGTATTACCCATTTCAAAAACACACATTTTCTCAAGACTTCTCTTGATCTCTGCAGATTGTATGTTAGCTAGAATCCTGTATCCATTTAACACAATGTCCAATGGGGGAAAAAAAAAACATTGTCCTTTAAATGGTTAACGCTCAACTTAAGGAAAAGGCAAACACTGCTTGTAAATTTTGATAAAATCTCTAGTAAGTTTTCTGCATCTGAGAAATGACAACTAAATTCAGATACTGGGTTGTAGAAAGCTAGTCTTGTTTTTTTTGTGAAAGTGGCAGGTATTTTATAATAAAGTAATGGTAATGTCCTCAAAACAAAGCAAGAGCATAAGTAAATCATATCCTATCTTAAGCAGTGGTATTTCAATGTTGTCTTGAAAGCTATGTGGAATTAGAAGAATTTTTAAATGCCAATGTTGGTCTGTTTTGTTCTGTCTCTCTGTCTGTTTCTCTCTGTCTGTTTCCCTCTGTCTCTTATTTTCCCCCCACCTTGCATTGTATGAGCTGACCTGGAATTCCTGTGCTGTGGTGTTAGAACTGGCTTATATTACAAGATGATCATTAAAGAAAGTTGGAGATGAGTCTTTTAATATTGGTTAGGACATGGAGAATTTTACTCTGTTGGTGGCTTCAATGGCTTAATAATATCAGATTAATACCAGAGCTTTTTGGAGTAGACTCTCCTGCTTGGCTGTTTCATGTTTCTGCCATGAGACAAGTAGTGTTGCTAGTCTCCAGAGAAAGCCATGCTCAAGGCACTGCCTTTGGAGGAAAGGCCAAGCCCTTAGCAAACACTATACGTGCCTATAGCTTGATACTGGTGTTCCTATTCTCCAGGACTGCAAATCAATACATTTCCTTGCCTTACAAGTTTTCAGTCATAAAGATATGTTGCAGTACCTCAAAATAGTCTTATCCAGCTCATGAATTAGTCCATAAAACAACTTAAACCTAAGACTTTTATAAGAAGGCTCCCAATTTATGCCAATTAGTTTATTAGATACCTATGCTAGACTAATTCTAAAAATAAAAACAAAATATATTATATATAATTATATTATACATAATCAGATAAACTATTTTTTAACTGATGGAAATGGACAAAATATAGTTCGTGCAAAAATCATTTGTTGAAATAAAGCTCACTTTGTGCTTTACATAAACCATTTTTTTTATTTTTATATCTTATTAGTAGTCTCATAGTTGAAGGAATATTGAATTCTAAGATCTCTCTGATCTCTGAGTGGCTGCTTGTGCTTTCAGGATGATGCTATGCAATATCTGTCACATGCATACTTGTGGCTTCTACTGCCACCTCTCTCCAAACTGCAAATGTATGACTATCTAGCCATTCATCTCTACATATTATTACAATGAATAACAATAAATTACCTGGAAGAGTTACAAAGTTTTCAATTTTATTTTTAATTATAATTATTACAGTAACAATTTTCTTAGAACCCTCACCACTCTGCTACTTAAATGATAGATTATATACTTAAAAACTCTTTGGTTGAGCTATCCTGACATAGCTAATGCATTTACTTTTTGATGAAACTGTTGGAGATGGTTGCTCTTTTCTAGGGAATTATAAAGCTGCTCCTGGAAAAAGCATACAAACCAAATAAAGCAAATCTTATAAAAATCCAAACCTGTATTTGACAAGCCACTAATGGTGTTGGAGGGCTCCACTCTGGTTCTTGCAATAAATAAAGACAACCATCACTAATACAAGAGAGGACAACTGGAAATGCCACAATTCTGCTGTCAGTCTTATGAAAAAAATTTATCTACATATATAATACACACAAACACACACATGCACACACACATACATATAGAGAGACAGACAGACAGATGGACAGACAGACAGAGGAGGAGAGACTCTAACATAAGAATTGAAGGTTCAAATTTTTGCATAATCAGTCAATGTAACACATAAAAAGAGGGGTGAGCATACTATACAGAATGAGAGGAAGGGAGAAGGGAAAAAACACATTCAATACTGTTACCAACAAAGGAAAGCATTAGATAGTCATACCCAGCTCTGAAGTCTGTGAACAACAGCAATAATAAGAACAACAAGATATCAGTAAAGTTGCAATTTGGGGGTAACCAATACCTGGTTAATTAGACTGGTGGTCTGCTTAAAGGAGGGAAATCATGCCTGATATTTTAAACCTAAGTAACTATACAAGGTTAGTAAGGTCACATATATTAGTGTAGGACCTACCACATTCCTAAGATAATTAATCCTATCTGCGTTCTAAATACTTGTCATTATCTCATTTATCTGTAATAATGAAAGATATTGAAAGACAAGTGAGTGCTAAAAAAAGGGATTGGATGATATAATAGGTAGATACATTAATAATAATAGTGAGTAATAGTGAGAATATTAGTGAGCTATGATTTAGAGATAATTTACATTGGTATAGATTCTTGTATATTGATACAAATTTAAATTATATTTGTTATATTGAATATGCTCCTATTTCTGTTTACAATATTTGTGTGCTTCTGCAAAGTTATTTTGTCATATTGTATGCATGCATGTTTCTACCTCAGTTTAAGATACTTTGTATATTGATTTAGTTTTAGGATATATTTGTTATATTACACTATACATTTCTACCTCAGATCAAGATACTTATGTATTGTTTACATTGTGAGGTCATTGTCCTCATTTCCTGTACATTTGTTTAAAGACTGTTTAACATGTTAATATGAAGCCTTAGTCTTTAAGCTATATAAGTATTAAGAATTACAGGTCAATAGTCATCCATGTTTGTCATACTTATTGTTGACTAATCGGGTTCTTTAGATGCATAGATCTTGTATTTTACATAGATAGGTAACCTTCAACCACTTCAAAGAACTACAGAATAAGGCATGTAAATAACTTAGAATTCTGTTGATATAAGGCACGAATGCTCCTGGAAGCACTGATCTAGTCCTGAGAGAATGTTGGGGAACCTAAGGGACTCCACTTGGAGTCTGTTTTCTTCTTGGCAAAACTGTCAAAGAGCTGCCTATGCCTTGACCACAGACAAAATGCACAGTGTCTGTATTATACAAGCAGGACACAAGAAAAAAGACTTCCAAATCTTACCAAGACAGGGTAAGACAGTTTTGAAAAATTTCCTGCCTTTGAAATGTTCTGTCAATTTCTCTAGGCCTTACCCAAAGTTGGTTTCTTCAACATTTCAAATGAGACTTTGGGTGATTGCCCAGGTAGCCAGTTGTCCTTGTCATTTCTTGCACCTTTTAAAAGTTGCTTTTTTCCACTTTCTGTTTACTAGAGTAATATTATGTCCCTTCTCAGGTCTTTGATGGGGTTGAAGACTAGATAGTCGTAGTTACTGTCCTCTCATGTAGATAGTTGTAGTTACTGCCATTTCTAATATAAGACTGAGACTCCTTAGGATAAGATAACTCTTGAAACCTTTAGCATATGTTTCTTGATATTTGTTCTTATTGTATATAGTTTTGAATTAGGCTCAGAACTCTCTTATTTAGACCACCATCCACCTAACCCCACTTTAATCTCCCAGAAAAGAGTAGGACTCCCAGGGATATCAACAGAACATGGCAAAACAATACACAAGACAAGGTGCAAATCCTCACATCAAGACCGGGCAAGGCAACCCAGTAGGAGGATAGGGGTTCTAAAAGCAGATAAAAAGTCATAGATATCCCCACTCCCACTGTCAGGAATTCCACAAAAAAAGCTAAGCAATGACAGCATGTATGCAGAGGACCTTTCTTAAATCCATATACGCTCTGACTACAATTGCCTCTTCAGTCTCTGTGAATATCCATGAGGCCTGCTTAGTTGATCCCAAGGCACATGTTCTCTTAGTTTCCTTGATCTGTCTGGCTCCCACAATTCTTCCTCCTGCTCTTTCATAAGTTTCCTGAGCTTTGGGCTGAGGAACACAATGGCAAACATATTTAGTAATTTTTTTTATTGTTTTCTTCTTTTTGGCCAGTTGTGTTTGGTCTCTAACCTATGTGTCTTTCGGCTAAGATCAACTGTATTATCTGTTCTAATCATATTTTTATTTGTTTGTTTGCTCATTTTAGTTTTTTAAAAATTTTTTCAGCAAACAGACACCATTACTGATCAAAATGCAGAGACAAATTGACTGTGGAATGCCATGTTACAATGACTACATCAACAAAACAACTCCTGCACCTAAGACTCAGGATACATGGCAGATGGCAATGTACAAAGAATGTAAGAACCAGAGGACCAAGAAGTCGGCTGTGAGATTTTACCTTCTAGAGAAGCTATACCTGGAAGATGTGAACAAATCCAAGAGCAGTTAATATCTCAGTTGTTGGAGGAAATCACAGGGGGCCTCACCACTACGTAAAGACTTACAGGCACTTAATGACTATTGAGAGAGTGAAAATTAGTCTTCCTAGATAAAACCCAGATTGGTTATCCAATACTGATTGGCTAAATGTAAAAATGTAAACATGCAGGCAATATTAAACAGACTCAGTAGGTTCTATCTATCTATCTATCTATCTATCTATCTATCTATCTATCTATATCTATCTATCTATCTATCTATAATGTATCTGATGTATATGTATAATGTGTGTATATATGCATATGTATATGTATAAATAGTTGTGGTTAAAGACAAAGAATCTATGAATTTAAGGGTCAATGTCCAACATGACAGGGATATGAGGGAGGAGAGAGAAAAGAAAAATTATATAACTGCATTTTAATTTTTAAAAAGGAAGAAAAATCATACTTGTTTCAATATATGCTTATAGGCAAAATTTGATATTTTATAATATTTTTATTACATAAGAAATAACGTAATAAATATAATACATTTATAAAGAAATGTATCTGTGTAGTATGTATGTGTGAGAGAGAGATTCTATTTTATTTTCTGAGACTTAGAATCTGTTTTCTCTGTCTCTATGTATCATATTAATTAAAATTGTTCAGTGTGTAAAAAATACAGAGAGTTGCATAGTTACGATTTGTACACTTTGATTATATCTATATCTATGCACAAATATGTTGTCAGGAAAGAAAAGTGCACATATATATATATATATATATAATATACACAATTAATCTCATTAAAATTGATCTCATGATTCCAGCTGAGAAAACTGGTCAAACAAAACTGACTTGACAGGAATGACTATACCTGCAATGGAAGTCATTCTGAATATAAGCCTGAGCCTAACTACATGCTGTACAGAACAGCAGACTCTGGGCGTATGATGACCAAAATTACTTGAGACATAGCCATGGTCCACACGGGGAATGAAGGTCTGAGATTGGCTGGTCATAAGTTCAGATCCTGCCAGAGAAGCCAATATTTAAGGAGAGAAGCTGCATAGGACAACAGTTTTAGAAGGACAATGAGCTTTATATCCCTCTTCTATTTTTCTTGTAATTTTCACTTAAATTTTATTTCTCATTGTTGGCGCCAGTTCTATATTTTTCTCTGTTGATTGTAGATGATTCCAATGTGTCACCAGACAATGCCAGAAAGTGAGGTATCTGACTCTGTTCAGGATTCTCCTATGTGACAAAGGCCTCTTCACATTCACTTTTGTTTAGCACACAGTTGCACCCCTCACCTGTGAAAATAAGCTTGCATGTCTAACCTAATGACTAAAGTTGCTTTCTAAAAAAGTGTGGACAGTTAAAGAAAATTAACAACTCATCGTGGAACCCATCTTTGCTTTCCATTCTAGAATGTCACTTTCTGGAAACAAAAGCAACTATTCAGCTCTTCCAGTAGCAATAGGGTACAGATTCCTACAAATCCGAGCCTTTCACTTGTCTCAAAACAATTTTCAAAGAACTTTTCTTAGACTTAACTATAGAGCTCCTCAAGTTTAATATTTCATTTTAGCTTTAGGATTCCATTTGCCATTTATTTTTGTATAATTTCTCAGTTACTTTTAAACTCTTGGTTTTGTAATGCAATCAAAGCAATGCAATAGAGAAAGTCATTCTTACCACAATGATCCCAACTAGAAGTCTGTAGCATGAGAGTTCATTAATTCAGTAAATATTTACAGAATCTTCAGCAGAAAAAAATAATTCTTCATTGTCACCACTGTGTGCCTGACACTAAGGTAAAAGCACAGTGTGTGTATTGGATATACTCATGGCATAATCACCTGCTGACTAAATGAGTGCTTGGTGAACATTCATATGTTATAAGGTCTAAGAAAGACAAAAGGACACAAGGTTTAATAATAAGTCTATGAAAAACTAAAAAAAATGGTAGCAAAGCATCATCATTGTCTGATATCTGCTAAAATCTCAAATGCTTTTTATAGAGGAAGTTTTATTCACATTGTTAACTAAAATATCATTTTTACCTGTTACTTAACTTTGAAAAATTGACAGTATTCCTGAGATTCATACATATATAGCTTAAACAAAATAATATAATTCTTCATGTATCAATGCCAATCAGATATTTAAATGATCATAATAAGAAAATATAACAATATCCTAATTCAAGGCCTGGGATGTCTTCTTGTATTACCATGATCTGGCTTTGCCATGCTATGTAGTTGAGGCAAATACAGGCAAATATAAGCTCTGAGAAGCCTAACTATGCAACCTTATCAACTGTGGAACTGACTCACAACCAGTTGATAAAATAAAATAAATATACCACGAGCCAGCTTGCTGTGAAAACTTATATAATTATCCTACTGACCTCAAAGGAGGCAAATCTAAAGACATAATAGCCTTTCTGGATCTGTATTCTGTCAAAAGAAGGAACACACACAGTCTACAAAAGAAAATAATTTAAACCAAAATGTCACTAGTGCTGAGGCCTTATGTACTTTGTGGGTTTTCTCACCGAAGCAGGAAACACATTCAATTTGTAACATACTGGTATGATTATATTGAACTGAGTTGAGCTTTGCTGAAATAAAATGTTTCTCTCACTTTGATTGTGAGGATTTTTATGTTCAGAGAGAAAAACTCATTTGAATCCTATTCACCAAACTTCAGTATATCTAAAGTAAACTAGCCCAACAAAAGTATATAAGTTTCGCTTGTGAGAGAAAAGAGGGCGGAAGTAGAGTGACTTCTGTGAAAATATTAATTTTCTAGGGAAAATATAGCTCTATAAATAAGCAAAATGACAGCCTTTCTAGTATCTTTTAAATGGCAAAACATCTACCATTAATCTTTGTAAAGAATTACCTTATAGAAGTCCCAACTCTAGGCCTCCTAGTTATGGGTTTCTTTGTTTTTTGAAAGTAGAACACAGTTGTAGAAACAGAATGTATCCTATCTATCACACTAATTTAATAGGAAATTGAATTCAATCACAGGAACATTTGGAAAAATAATTTATTCTAACCCAGCAAGGTCTGACAATCTTGTTGACCATCTGTGAATCTCACTAAAAATAGCAAACTTGCACACTTCCTCTAAGTGAAGATTTCCTCTAACAATCAGCTTTGGTGAGTGTAAAGAAAACTATTACACAATGAATGATTCCCATTATATCTGAAAAAGAATTTTTAAAAAATACCAAATAGATGCTTTAAGACTTTGGCTACCCTAAAATATTAAAGTTGGAGCTTCATGTATTATGCTATTTCAAGCAATGACTTTCTTAATTAGAACTAAGAAGAATCTGAAACTCTTGACTCCACAACCAAGAAGTCTTTGGCAGTTGTAGTCAGACTGGATCATGGAGCAAAATGGTCCCGAATTACAGACAACTCTGTGTTCTCTTGCTTGGGATGGGTAGAGCAAGTCTTTCTCTGTCCCAACAGCCAACTCCCAAATAATTACATAGAGACACTATTAATTATGAAAACTCAGCCTATAGCTTAGGCTTATTCCTAACTCTTACAATTTAAATTAACCCTTATTTTTATTAATCTATGTTCTACCACATGGCTTTTACCTCTATATCATTCTGTGCATCAAATTTGTTCTATGTCTACCTTGCTTCTCTGTCTCTCTTCTTTCCAGAGTCCTCTCTGTGCCGGTCTATACCTCCTGCCTAGCTACTGGCAATTTAGATCCTTAATAAAACATTCAGAAGGTGACTTGGCAAGTCACATCTTCACTGTGTACAAAAAGATTATTCCACTTCATGCAGCTATCTTAGTAGCAATATGCTGCCTTCCAAATCAATATGGGCAGCTTCATTTTGAGATAAAAATACCATTTCTCTTATTCTCAAGATTTATATGAAAAGTTAAAAATAGGGCATTTGTACATGGTCTGTATTCTAAATCAAACAAGCATTGAAATTAATTATCTCTTGACTGCCCCCATTTGTCTATGTGCAGTATGCCCTCTGTGTATCTACACTGCTTGTTGGTAGACACAACCCAAGTCATGAAGTTGTATCCTATGATGAGGTGACCTACCTTTTAAAGAAGGCTGAGATTTCAAAGGAAAAATAGATGAAAGACAAAAGGAGAAAGGAAAATAAAACTCCCCTTAAATTTATCTCAGGTGATTTGCAATCAATAACTGTGAATTTAAAGGATTTATTCCAAAGATAATTGTGAAAATGTGGATTTAAAAAAATTTACATTGGTGTTTTGTCTGTGTGTATGTCTGTGTGAGGGTATCAGATCTTGAGTTACAGACAGTTGTGAGCTGCCATGTGTGCCCTGGGAATTGAACCTAGGCCCTCTTGACGATCAGCTAGGGCTCTCAAATGCTGAGCCATCTCTGCAGACTGGAAAATGTGTTATTGAAAACAAGTTTATTGTTGCTTTGTCCTGACATGAAGAATTAAAAAAAAAAATCAATGCTGATGTTGGCACAAAACCCCTGGTGTTCCAGTGCTCTTTTAAAACACACTACGATGACATGAAATGATGAGCTGTAATGCTCATCTTGGTGGTAGTGGAAATTAAGAGTTAACTGCTAAATAGTTTCAATGATAATTGAAGAAGGATTATAGGGGATTCCTTAAATAGAAGAAGAAAAGACAGCATCTTCCTTGTTTATAGCTTTCTTTATTAGAAGAGACATTCCAGGTTATCAATACTAAATTTTTGAAATTGAGGTAGATCCTAGTTTATATAAATATACAAATCACTGGGAGAAACACTTTTTTTTATTTCTATTCATGCACTGGAGAATGTGCTACCATTTGTGTATCATTTCTTGGGAAGTGGATTCTATGAAGTCTTAGGAGAGCAAAGGCCCAGTTGGAGGATGAAGTCAGTTGCCATCCTTCCCACAGACTTTAAATGACAGTCCTTTATACCAGTTAGGGGAGAACATTTTATTATAAGGCATGGATAGATATTAAATCACTGTCCGTGAAATACTAGAAACGTAGAAATGATTTCCAAAGATCCTTGAAGACAGGCAAGGGTGGGACAATTGTCACTGTGAAGTATGAGTACTAAATGATATTAGAGCAGTTTTTCCAGGGATGTATTTCTTATAGCAGCAGTAACTTGTTCTTTCCTGATTCGAATGTTTGACTTTCCTAAATGTCAAGTTTGACGCTGTGATGTAAAATCCCTGGATCCATTGTCCCCATCCTGCATTTAAGTGTTTTGCTATATCTTTTTTTCTTAAGCTTCCATAGAATTTTTACCAATTCAGATAAAAACTTGCTTCAATCAAGTTTTCTCTTTCTTTGACAATTTGTTTGGTATTCATTTTGTTGCTTCTGCTTCTTTTACATGATGATTAAATAACTGACATAGAAGAAAAAGTGAAGATGAAAGTAGTAATAATCCCCATGGATATATGTACAAATATATAATTATTGTTTTATTAATATCCTGAAATACTTGGTGTGGTAGAAGAATAAAATTTATTTTTGCTCTCAGTTATTGAGGTTGTTTATAAAATATTGTATGGAAAGAAAACTGTACCAAGTAATAAAGCATATGTTCAGCTTTGTATTGTTTGATTATCTCTGAAGATGAATAAACATGCAAAAATACAATTCATATGTAGGGTATAATATAAATATCAATAAATCAAACTTATATCTCAATGTTATAATATTCAGCTTCAATTTATATATAACACATATAGTACAAATATTTAATTATTATTACAATACAAATACATTGCAATTTCAATAATTATTCAATTATTAAAATATACTTTAAATTTACAAGTGGTATAAATAGCATATATACCTATATTTCCAGGAAGAGAAGATTTTAAATTTCCTAAGATACAGAACTACTTTAAGGAAATTAACATTTGAAATATTATTACGTATTTTCCTCTTGATCCCCATACATTATATCAAAAATACAGATCGAAAACAATGATAAAATAAAAAATTAGTAAAGAAATACAGAAATCAAATTTACTTTATATTTCATGAACATTTATTAATTACATGTAGTCTCAATGCTGATAAATGTCACTAAATAATAAGGAACCAGTTGATTATCCTATGTACTAAAATATTAGATTAAGTTAGGTCTGTCAGAGGAAACCAAGTAAACATGTATAGCAAAATTTTATCTATAATACTGAAAGACACAATTTCAATTGCCATTACTCAAAATGTTGAAATTCCCAAAAGTTCAAAAGTACTGAAGTCATAAATCTTTAATGCTTAAAATTCTGAAAGAGAAAAAAATCTGCTTCCTGTCATTCTGAAAAAAGACATATTTATTTTTTCAAACACTATTTTAATAAACACAAAAGACAAAACACTTTACTGAGTACTTTATATAGTGAATTGAACAATAATTTATATATATACATACATACACACACATACATACAGACACATACATGAACACATACATACTTGTACAACCATACTATCAGGTATACTAGAGGAGTTACAAATAGAAAACTACAATGGAAAATGGACAAAACCTGACAAATACACTTCACAGAGTTGATCCCTGTATGGACTGTCTTACAGTTGTGACTAACAGAAATGCTATGACCCAGGTCCTTTTAAGTGATCTATCAAACAAGATGATGACCATCACTAAATATGCAGTTGCCTATGACTGAGCAAGGGACTGTTGCATAAATTTGATTTAGAAAGTAAAATGAATTGGTAAAGATAATTTTAAATGCAAACACAGAGCTACAAATAAAGATTTTATGTTGAATCAAGTGTAGAAATATATTCTGTATTTCTATGGTAGCCAAATTGCTAATCAAGAATAGTCAATATGGATACACACACACATGAATCTATTACATAGGAAGTATAATACAAATAAATCTACTTAATGTGTTTCAAGACACTGGTGTAAATTTTTGCCAGCAAGTGTCTTTGATTTCCAAGATTACACAACTTGACAGTTTCGCTTGGTTTTCCGATGTATATCAGTTTTCGAAGGCCAGCATGATGCTATGCAGAAAGGGTGAGAAGCAATGCAGGAGAGGGGAAGTTAGGAGCTGTCTAGGTAGACCTGAAGCACTAGGATATTACTTAGTCTCTCTTTAACATACACTTCATTCAGCCTTTTCCCTGCTTGGTGTGAATTGTGCTTTGCAAGATTTTTAGCTTCCAAATCCAACACTGAGGATTGTAACTCTTTAAGAATATGTTTTTCATAATTTTGATTTTTAGAAATTCTGGGCTTCATAGACTTTGATTCCTCAAGCATTAATGAGTATATTCTGTTCGGGGAGTAGGAGCCACATCATTTAAGATAGCTTCTTTATGGTAAGTTACCAAACTCTAAATAAAACGTCTCATACTTAATAGGAAGTATGTGAAGTAAATTTCACAAAATTACATAAATTTGAACACAGTCTCATCTTTTATGACATTAATATCATGTAACCCAATATTTATACAAAGTGAATATATAAGAGAAAAAGTATTTTCCAGTACATTCTTAGGTTTTTTGAAGTCTGAGTTCTGGTGTGACAAAAGACATATTTATGGTATAAACAGTGTACACATTTAGTAACATTCCTATGTATGTGACGCTTCACAGAACAGTAAAAACAAAAAGAAGTTGTTAGTCCCACGGCTTATTTCTCCTGCTAGCAGAATGTGGTCAATAGAAGAAATAGACCAGACTGCAGGAGGAAGGATTTAGGCTTCTAGGCAGGTAATTAATAGGGAGAGGACTCTAAGGGACAGGACAAACAGACAGAGGCTTTCTTTCTAGACTCAATTATGGCTTCTTATTTTAGGGTCAGGTTCATTGTGCAGACTCAATTTTGGCTTCTCATTTTTAGGGTTGTGTGCTTCCAGGACCAGGAGTAGCGAACGGCACGCACCTTTGCACAAGAGCTCAGTGACATCTTTAGGCAGATGTGATATGGAGAGACCCCCCACTTGTGCTGTTTCTTAGTAAGTTTCCTCTAAATTTAATTTTTCACATCAGAAGTGTATTTGGGACTGGGATAGTACATTGGTCCACTTAACTCTATTATCAGCTGGCTCACCAGATTGTGTTCAGAATCATGGAGAATAAAGAAAAATGATGCAAAAGGGAATGAACTCAGAAACTGATATGTGCAGTTCAAATTCAGAAGGAAAAAATTGCTGATTTTGACAGTTACTGTTATTATTACACTCAACTGAACTACTTGTTTACTTAGGAAACAACTTTCTACAAGTCTGTTCCTTTCTTTTGTAGATGGCTATTTTTCCGTCACCTTTAGCCACCTGAGACCATTTCCATTCTCCGGTTTGTATAACTGGTGAAATTACTTTCCTTGATTAACAAACAGGAATGGAAAGTACATGAGACTACAGTGAACATGTTTCAATCAAAATTAGCTGAATATGTATCTTAGATCTGTGAACTCCATTCGATATAAGTGTGAAGCATCATTTAGTCATATAGATGTGAAGCTAATATTAATCTCTGTAGATTTCTTTAAAAGACAGGTTATGTTAATTACTCATCTGCTAATGTTTGTCTTTATGTTATATCTTTTGAGTATGTTAAAGCATTCATTTCACAAATGCTCTTTATAATATCACAATTCTAAACACACGGCTTATTTATAGGTTAAAAAATTGCTTTTGGTGGAACTTGGAAGCATTCACACTCCTCTTTCCAAGTAAAGCAGAAGAAAATGTGCCCTCAGAGAGAGCTGCTGTCAGTGATGGTTTTGGGAAAGTTCATGTCACACAGCCTGACTTTCATATCATATTCTAATAGCTGCTTTCAAGAGTCATGATTGATTAGGGCTTGCTAAAAATTCCAGTGTCAGTTGCAGCCTTAAAGGCAACAATTCTTCTGTATTTCAAAAAAAATCCTAACTCAGTGTCTTTGTGTCCTTCCCTCTCTTCCTAGGAAAGGGGTGATACTGACTTGAGCAAAAATACCAGAGGAAAGAGCCTTAAATCTTAACTCATATTATATTCATGTTTTTATTAACATTTACTCCAAGGAAACAATACTTCATTTTATCTTTTCCATTGTTTGCATTTTCTTCTGAGAAAATGAAATGAGAGTAACTTTCTGAACATAGCTTCAAGGATTTTGACTTAAATCACAATGCAAACATTTGGTTTATTTTTAATTTTAGTTCATCTTCTTTCAATATAAAACTGATTGTCATTAGAGTCAGTACAGAGTTTGTGTATGTAAGGTGAACTTTACAAATAATGGAACAGGATATTTAGCAAAACACTATGGATTTTAAATGGGTGACTTTCATGATATATATTAATGAATTTGAACAATAATGACCTGAAAAATTAACATTGAAGAAAAACATTACTATGATTTACCAGAACTTTGCTAGTAAAATGAATCTATCAACTGTAGATACTAAATCTCTTCATTTGAAAAAATAATTGACATAAAGGTGTGGGGTCAAATATTTGGCATAGCTATTTTAAAATGAGAAAAATATGCCAACTGGAACCAAGCGTCCAATATCCAGAAGCATCCGCCAGAAGAGCAACAGCCTGATGCAAGCAACGTGCTGTCTATTGACAATGCATAACACTGACTATAATGAAAGCTTTCACTTCCCAATAATATATCAATTAATGGTGATTAATATCTGAGTCTATGTTGGGGCTTGAAGAGTCACTCTCTATTTCAGGAAGTAGAAAGCATTACTCACTGGAAGGAAACAAACTATACATACCTAGAGAATGTTTTTCTATAGGTTATGTCCAGAAGAAAGCAGATTCTCAAGACCTTGATTGTGGTTAAGTTTTCTTCAGATTACCCAATGATTGACTCTCAGGAGAAATTTCATGACAGTCAAATGCTAAGTATCTTCTCTAATGATTATAACTTAATGAACATGGTAGATTTCCTGGAAATACTAATATTGCACACAGTAATGTATATATTCAGGGAGTCTATAAAGAACATATATATTGAAACTTTTCTGAATATCAAAGAAAAAGATTTACCTATCATCAGTCTCATGGGATAAAATGAATTCTTAATTTTCATGAATCAGAATCTAATTGCCGTTTTACCTTAAAAGTTCATTTATACTGAAAATATAGGTTGTTTCTATACATAAGTAAAAACTTATATCTGATTTGAACAAGGGTGTGGGGTATTGGCAACTAGCAAATATGTACTGATGCTCTATTTTAACCATGTCTGAAATGTATTAATGATCAAATTCTTCTTGGTGAAGGCATAAAACCTGGTAAATGAATTGTATGCAAAAGATAATGCTGTCTGATGTTTCTAGACAGAAAATACACCTTACAAAAGATTTTCCAGGTATTATTATTATTAGTGGACATTATTGTGTAAACTTACTGAATTTAATGTTCTTGTTACATAGAGGTGTATATGGTACAATAGATATATTATAACATAACCTTAAAATATTTAGAGGTGATATTAGATATAAGTTATATCTAACTTTTTTCCGATGGATATGCATAATCTGATGAGCAAAAATCCCCCCTGCAAATACTATTTTTCACATTTATTACTTCACTTATACCTAAATCACATAATCAAGAACATGAATAATAATAAATAAAACAGATAGAGGTTTGCTTATTTGAGTAAAAAAATAACCATGTTGCTTTAATTTGCGTAGTACTTAATGATATATACATACAGTATCATATTTGAAATTTGCATTTGTCTCTTAAAGATGACACTCTAAGAGTCACCTTTACACTGTAGAATATGTTGCTGTATACATTCTGCACAGATAACCACTGTCTGCGTAAGTACCTAAGGTCTTTACCTTAGAAGACAGGAGAAAGCACTTCATGTTTGTACAGTTTTATAAGGATTAGAGAATTATTTCTTGTGCTTAATTAAAAGCATGTATATCCTAAATTGATTTTAGTTTTACCCTTTGGACATGTCCATGCATTTTACAATCTTTTTCTGCTCTGAAGTGTTTAATATGTTTGAGACAAGCTTATGTTTTACAGGTTTTTCCCTCTGTGTAAAGTATTGCAGTTAATTTTAACTATATTATGTAGGTCTTTAGAGAAAAGGTCTGGAAGGGAATTTCTAGATTGCTCTTTCTTGAAAATGGAAAAGCAGGTATGTTTGTAAGAGTGGCTGATTGCATCAGGCTTTTAGTCATGGGTGAGCTAGAACACAGGTTCTAGACAACCACCAGCCCCACTAAACAACCTCCACCTCTTAAATACACCGTGCAATAGTTTCTGTCTCTTCAACAGTCAACTACTCAGTATCTTTTAGAATTGAATGTCAATGTGTATGTGCGTCTCTGTGTGTGTCTGTGTCTGTTACAGTGTGTTTGCTGCCATCCTCCCAAATCTCCAGGCAATTTTCCTCAGGAGATTTATTTCCAGCCTTACTCACATTCTTCAAGATTCTACTTGTGCCCTCCAATTTCCTATTATCTTGAGAGGTAATTCAATTAAATTCTCATTTGGTGTTTCAATTGTCCGTCTTATATTGTAAATGTGCAAATTTAATAATCCTGTTTCATATGTCTTCACCTGCCATCAATCCAAATTGGTGAGTCTATGAAATTAGGTAGTGATATCTCATGTACCATTAAGAAGTACCAGCATATAGAGAAGACAATAAAAGATGTTTTTTCCTCACATATTTATCTATCAGACAAAGGATATTAACCTTTACAAATGTTTATAACACAAATTGATTCACAGCGTGGCCAAGTTTCAGTGCCAGTGTGATTGAGAGTTCTTGAACACAAGGGGCTTGATGATGATAACATAGAGCTTTTTCATCTTTAGTCTATTGCAGTTCACGTGCTTTATGGATTTTCTTGGTCTTTGAATCAATGAAAAGTAGAAAATAATTGCTCTTAAAGTGCTGTGGGAAAATATTCATTTGCCAACTAAAGTAAGGGAAATGAAGGTGACAGACTTGTTTCCATAGGTGTCTTGTCAGAACCCTTGCATCAGATAGATTTAAACACTTTGGACAGGGCATCTTTTCATTCTTTTTGTTCTTTTAAGTATTGAGAAGAGTGTTTCAAACAGCTTGAATGTTTAAGTGTTAGAAAAATACAATGATAAATTAATGCTATGCCTTGGGAATATCACATAATGAAGTGAAAGGTCCACAAAGGGCAAAGTGTTTAAAAGGAGAGAATTCAGAATGCACTCAGGATGGAACTTCTAGGCATTTTTTATGTGTCTATCAATCATTATTTGAATTCCACCATCTATTTAAGTTTTTAAATAAACTTACAGGTCTTTCTGTTGTTTTCCAGTTCCATCAAAAGATGATCATGTTGAATACTTAAGGAAATCAAGAAGGACACTTAAAAGAAATCCCACACTAGCTCTGAATTAAGAAAAATAGATGGTTATTTATTTAGGGGTAGACTGACAAATAAGAATCCTCTGCAGGAACAGAGAACAGCAATGGAATTGCACAGGTGGAAAGGAGGCCAGACACATGCTTTACATTGGCATAATTAGCATAAGAGGCCACGCCCCAGTGGGTGGGTAACTTTAAGACTACAGGCTGTAGGATTTCTTACAGCACTTCCCCCTTTTGTTTATATAAGACAGTTCTAAGCCTAATATAAAATTATATACAATAAGAATAAATATATTTAATAATTATTCTAATATAATGAGTTTAAGTCTTGCATAATAAAAAACTTGGCAAAGTCATGAAAGTAACTACAAATATCTAGTCTTCAACCCCATTGAAGATCCAAGAAGGGAAATAATATTACTTGAATAAGCGGGGAGTGCAAACAAACAACTTCCAAAATGTGCAACAAATGGCAGAGACAACTGGCTATCTGGGCAATTACCCAAAGTCTCATTTGCAACATTGAAGCAACCAACTTTGGCTAAGGTCTAGAGTAACTGACAGACCATTTTCAGAGGCAGGAAATTTTTCAAAACTGTCTTATCCTGTCTTAGCAAATTTGACTGTCTTTTCCCTTGTGTCCTGCTTATCCATTTCCAGATACCATGTACTTTGTCAGTGGTTGAGGCATGGGTAGTTCCTTGCCCAAAGGCCAGTTTTGCCAAGACGAAAAAAAAACTCCAAGTGGAGTGTCTTCGGTGTTCAACATTCTCCTGGGAATAGATCGGTACTGCCAGGAAAAATCATGTCTTACTTCAATAGAACTCTAAGTTATTTAAATGTCATATTCTACAGCTCTTTGAAGTGGTTGAAGATTACCTATCTATGCAGAATACAATGTCTATGTATCTAAAGAACCTAATAAGTCTAACTATAAGTATGACAAACAAAGATGACTATTGATCTGTAATTCTTAATATCTATATAACTTAAAGACTAAGACTTCATATTAGAATATTATACAATAAACAACTGTTCAACAAATAAGGATAAGGACCTCAAAATGTAAACAATGTATAAATATCTTGATCAGAGGTAGAAATATATATTGCAATATGATAAATATATACAAAAAACAATTTAAGCAGAGGTAGAAGCATGCATGCATATAATATGACAAAATAACTTTCTAGGGATTCAAATATGGTGGAAGATAATAGGAACTTATTTAATATAATTAAAAATTGTATCAATATACAAGAATCTATATCAATATAAATTACCTATAAACATAACTCACAAATATTCACTCTATTACTCACTATTATTATTAGTGTGAATAAACTTATACTAATCTATTATCCCATCTAATTTCCCCCCCCTTTTTTTCCCTAAGAGATCCCTGAGCCTACAAAATTCTCCCCCAATCTCCAACACTATACCAATTATAATCAGCCCCTAAATGATGTCCCTAACACTAAGGACAAACTTTGTTGGGAGAAAGGACGTCATCTTCTAGAATTACTTCCAGCTGTCATGGGGGCAATGTTCTTTCTCTGAGATTCTGTGAAAGTAAAATGATGTTTAAATTCCAAGATTACTGTCTGGTATAATTGTAAATAGTATCTGAGTATTCGGTAGGATTTTTCCTATTTGGAGTTCTGGCCAGAACGTTGTAAAAAAGTGCACTATCAGCTAACCAAGTTGGAACTCTCTTGAGTAGCTGGTACCCAAAACAGGTCTTATAGTAGCTCTATCAGCATCATGACACCAACCAGGTGGAGTTGTTGTTGCAGGGCCCCATCTTTTTCCTGGAAACTTCAAAGATTACTGCAGGAAAATCCATTGTTCATTGTGGGAAACTTAAACATTACTTATATAGACATATACAGACATATATATATATATATATATATATATAAAATGAAAGGTATAATAGAGACAAAAATCGGTAAGATGAAAAGTAATTTTTTTTCTAAATTCTTTTTTCTTTTTGTCTCATACCAGACAGATCTTGACATAAGACAGAATCTCTGAATATTTCTTTTAACAACATGCTTGGATGTAGAGAAGGGCAGAGCCATTGCCCAACTCCAAAACTAGCTCTCTCTATATATATAAATGTGTATGTTTTGAACACCTTTTCTTAAAAGTCATGTTCGTTTTTCTTGATGATCTATTGTATAGTTATTATTCATTCTTTCAGCTTCCAAATATCCAGGGTCTCTTGAATTTTTGAGGAGATGTATTTTCCTGTAAAGATAAGAACAGAACTTTGCTCCAACCCTTAAGAGGTTTCCTTACCACCTATATGGTTGTCACCAATATGGATGACCTGTCATTTCTCTTTTTCAAGAGGTTTCTCTTTTTCAAACCAAATCTTTATTAATTTTGATGGTATGCATAGTTTTTTTTTCCTATGGAAGCAAGAGCAAAACCCCTTCCCCAACGTAGCACATCTTTTCCCTTCAATTGTGAGGTCAACACATCCTTGAAATAATTCAGCTGATTTAATTCAGAAGATTTTTTTCTGCTGCTGTTGTTCCTTTCTCATTATTGTTAAGAAAATTTTAAGTTAATAAAGCATTATGTAATCTATTTCTAGGGGTATTTCCACCCTTTCTGTTTGTTTAACATATCCTTTATAGCTCTATTTGATCTTTCTATAACTGCCTGACCTGTAGGATTGTTTGGTATACCTGTAATATGCTTAATATTATAATAAACAAAAAACTGTTTCATTTTCTTAGAGACATATGTGGGACCATTATCTGTCTTTATTTGTGCAGGTATACCCATGATGGCCATAACTTCTAATAAATGTGTGATTACTGAATCTGCCTTTTCTGAGCTTAAAGCAGTTGCCTACTGAAAACATGAATTAGTGTCAATTGTGTGGTGTAAATATTTTAATTTTCCAAATTCTGGAAATGACTCCTAACAATCTTTGAAAGTCATTAAAAGTCTGCAACCAGTCTCTCCTAATTTGTGCCCTTTGTGTTCTAAATTTTTGCAAACCTATTTTATAACCTAGGTAATTGGCATAATTTTCTCTATATATATTTTTATTTTTTCAGGAGCAATTTATAATTCCCATTTTGGCAAAACTTTCTTTACTTCTTCAAATATTCTTTCTACAGTATCTGCATTTGAATCAGATAACAAAATATTATCCATACAATGGTAAATTATAGATTTAGGAAATTTTTTTACATATTATGTCCAAATGGCTGACTTACAAATATTGCACAGAGTGGGGATATTAAGCATTCCTTTTGGGAGATAGTCCATTGATATCTCCTAATAGGTTCAGGATTATTATAAGTAGGCACTGTGAAGGCAAGTTTTTATCTATCCTTTTCTTGTAAAAGGATAGTGCAGAAACAATCTCTCAAATCAGTAACTTTAAGATGCCATCCTTTTGGTACTAGAGAAGGCAGAGGAATTTCAGATTTTACAGAGCACATAGGTTGAATTAACTTATTGGCAGCTCTTAGATGTGCCACCATTCTCCATTTACCAGATTTCTTTTTTACAACAAATACAGGAGAATTCCAAGGGCTGGTTGATTCTTCAATATGGTGAGCATGTAGTTGCTCTTGTACTAGCTGTTCTAAAGCCTGCAGCTTTTCTTAAATTATTGGCCATTGATTAACCCATATTGGTTTCTTGGTTAACCATTTTAAAGGTAGGGCTGTTGGTACCTCTAAAAGTTTGCTAGTTGCTTTATGTTCTTGTACAGCCTGAATGGCTGGTGACCTTTGTATATAGTACCTTATAATATACTTCCCAGAATTATATTTATGGTACTGCAGGAAGGTCAATGTGAGTATTCCATTGCTGCAGCCAGTCACAATCTCATAAATTTACTGCAATATTAACCACATATGGCCACAGCTTCCTGGCCCAGTGCAGCCAACCCATCTTTTTGAGATATGGTTCCAATTCCTAGAAATTGAACAACCGCTTCTTGAAGAGGTCAATTTAGATGTCAAGATTTTGGAGTAATGCTACTCAATCCACACCTGTGTCTATCAAACCAACAATTTCAATGGCATTTATACACTCTCTTAGCTTTGGTCTTTGATCATTTATAGAAGTCTGCCAGAATATATGTTTCCTGTTTCTTATTAGAACTTTTGACCTATCTTCCATGTTTATTCCATCATCTAGAACAATATGGTCTTTTATAGAAGGCTCTAGATTTTTTAATTATCCTGGTGAGACATGCCATCCACAGTGACTGGGAATGACTGGGCCACTTTTGGCTTGGGGTCCTACGAGAGGCCCCTCAAGGAGTTTCCCAATGGTAACAGGTTCCCTTGTCTGTCTTTTGTTGATCTTCATTCATCAAAGTTGATCCAAAGTCAACTTTGCCACATCTTCTACATATACCTGAAGGCTGAGTCCTCATATTCTTTCCATTCCCAGAGGAGATATTATTCCTAGGAATTCCTTGTCTACAATCCCTTCTCAGATGTCCTATTCTACCACAATTAAAACATTTGGCATTTTTATGTCTCCTCATTCATTTGGAAATTGCTTCTAATACCCAAGATTCAGTAGGACAGTCGAATGTCTCAATGTTCATTGTATGCAGGATCCATTCATCCATAGGTGCTGATCTTACTTTTAAAGGCCCAAGTATCTTTTGAAATTCTAAGTTAGCATTTTCAAAAGCCAGAGATTCAATAAGTACTCATCTAGCATCTGGGTCTGTTACTTCTATTTGTACACCCTTAGTTAATCTTTGTAAAAAGTCACTAAAGGTTCTCTCTGGTCCTGTTTAACCCTCGTATATGATTTAATTCATTTTCCTAGTTCTTGAATCCTGTCCTAAGCATTTAAGGCTACTTTGTGGCAGAGGGACAAGATTTGTTCAATGAAAAAAGCTTGAACCTGTGGGTCAGCATAAGTGCCCTGACCAAGAATTTGATCCTGGGAAGTCTCAAGTCCTTTTGCATTTCCCTGTGGTTGAAGAATTTTGCCTTTTCTTTGACATAACATCTAAACATTAACTGGGGCCCGTCATCCAGGACTGCTGAAACTATCTGAATCCAGTCATGTGGTGTTGCCTTGATGCTAGAAGCCCATGTCTTTATCATCTCCCTAACAAATGCAGAATGCAAGCCATAAATTACAACAGATTGCTTAATTTCTTTCAGATCACTCATTTCTATATGTATCCATCTACCTTCTTTGGGTCCTTTTGGGCCTTTAGAACTTGATACTTTGTCAGAGCACATTACATGGTAGGAAGCTAAATCTCTGGGCAAGTCATCTCTGACAGCTACTAGAAACATTGAATCCTGTCCTGTGCCTTCTTTCCCTGTTCATCAGATCCAATAATTTTCTCAATTATTTAATTTTTTTTAACTATTGTCTTTTGTGAAGCCTGAATTTTCTGGCCTGTATATATTTCTAGTGATTTCATTGAGGCACCTAGCCTCTGGTCCTCATTCTGCACATGTGATTAAAAAGTCTGAAGTGTTTCCTTTTAAGATAGCACCTCATCCTTGGACATTACTTGGACATCATGCAGATTGCCATCCTGGAGAGATACTCTATCTGCTAACCTATCATAACTTTTTAACAAATTTTTATTGTCAAATTCAACAGTATGAATTCTTTCAGATAATTTTTCAGTACCCTTAGATATGGATTCAATTTTGTCTGTCAAATTAATGTTACCCTTCTTAACAGTATTAATTTTTTCAGGTAAATTTTGATTTTCAATGGTATTAATCCTGTCAGCTAGCTGTTCATTATTAGTCTCTAAAAACTTTATCATTCCTAAAAGTACCACATTCTTTCTTAATGATATAATATGAAGAAAAAACTGAGTTCCAACCACATAAGCCTTGCAGAATACAATCCATACTATATTAGCAAAAGTTACTAAAATTTTCAATATTAATGTAGTCTGCCATATTGATTTATTAATTACCTGTTATGAGATCCGGTAAATTGTTTTAGATGTAATCATCTTTATTGCCCAGCAGATGTTGTGGTTGCAGAGTCACGTGGAACAGCAATGCAACTGGTGGCGACCTAAACAGTTCAGAGCTGCTTTAGTTTCCTGCCTTACTACTGATTAAATACTGAGAAATATGCTTTGCTTGACAAATTAAAAGCAATTAAATCAATTCCATATACGGAGCAAGAAACCCAGAACTCACAGGCAGGGAGCACAAACTGGAAGTTACACAAGTCACCAAGCAGCAAGGAACCATGCCAGGGAACGTGACAGTTGTGCGTGCGCTTGGGAAATTTCCAACTTGCTTCACGCAGTAAGCTCCACTGTGGCGGGGTTCTATGAAAAAAAGTACTTAGGTAAAAGCAAGCCAAGCAGGCAGGGTTGAGAGATTTCTGGGCCATGGACCAGCTAGGCCTTTAGGCTGTCCATCCAGTAGGTATGGAGGTCGAATCCACATGGGCGCCAGATAAAGAAGGACGCTTGAAAGAAATCCCACACTACCTCAGAACTGAGAATAATAGATGGTTATTTATTTAGGGGTAGACTCATAGATCAGAATCCTCTGCTAGAATGGAGAACAGCAACCGAATCCTCCAGCTGGAAAAGAAGCCAGACACACTCTTTACACCGGCATAAATAGTATAAGAGGCCATGCCCCAGCAGGCAGGTAACTTAAAGGCTACTGGCTGTAGGATTTCCTACTGCAGGAAATGTTTCTTAAGCAATAATTACTGTTCTTTAGAAACACTGTTCAGTCCCTGAGGAGTTTTCCCAGCAGTCTCTGATTCTATACTCGTAATTCATGATAACTCAATACATGAAAGACATATCAAATATTGATATGAAATCCTATATGGCAGAGTTTACTAAAAAGCTAGTTTACTATATGAAGTGAAAAAATATGCCATTTTTGGTTTACCATGTTTTGTGGATCACTTTCTCTAAATACCTAAAAATCACTTGCTTTTTTAGAAGGACCAGGACTGTCCTGGGGCCGAGGGTGAAGCACATCACTTAACTTTCACCTGCAATTGTTTCCTGCCCTACAGGAAGGCTACAATTCCCTTTTAAGCCTTTCACTACTCTCAATCTCTTCAGAGTCCTTTATAAATTACTAACAGTGGTTCAAATTTGTAATAACTTGTACATTTGTATTAGTTAAAAATTACTGAATATTAAAAAAAACTCCTTCGTGTATACTTTTGGCTTGTGCTTCCTCCTTGCATTTATTTTAAACAGTTTGTTCTGCAATGTTGTCGCAAGTCCCATGTGTCCCTAGCCTGTAGTGAAACCTTTCAAAAGACAAAATCTCCTGAGTAAATTGGGAGCATGGGTACCTTGGGATAGGGTTGAAGAGGCGGGAAGAGCCAGGGAGGGGAACAGAGAAAAATATAGAACTCAATAAAAATCAATAATAATAAAAAAAAAACGACCAATGGAGAGAAGCTTGTTAGTGAGAGTGTGCTCTGGAAAGGGATTCTGGGACTAGAGTCTTTCAGATTTTCTTTTGCTTCTTGGCAACCAGGAAGTAAGGAGCTTCTCTACTTCTGGGTCCTGTTTGCAGTAATTCTCATTATAGGCTTAAGTTACCTACCATGGATGCAAACATCTATGATTGCAAGCCAGAATAAATATTTTCCTTTTTTAACTTGATTATCTCAGATTTTTTGTCACAGTAACCCTAACTTTGATTTAACATAATATTCTTTCTGCCATTCAATGAATAGATATTCCATATATTTCATGAATTGTATCATTTTCACTATCGTATTTAACAATATACATCCCTTTGTTCTCCAGTACCCAGATAAGTTCCTTTGAAAAATATTGAAGAAAACTGATAGGACTAAGATCTACACCATGAGCTAACAGAAGTATATACAATAAAACAGCTAAGGTCTCCCAAAAATTGATGAAAATATTTTAATGATATAACCATTCAATTCTAATAAATAAATATACAGAATATAATTCCAATTTTCAGGAAGAAATGTATAAATACAAACCCCTAAATCTCAGTATATCTGATTGCTAAGAAAATATGAATTAGAATATAAATAAAATGGCTTCTATTAAATATTGAAGTATCTAGGAGTTTTAGAAATTATACAGCTATGAAGATGTTTTTCAGTTATTAGTAAGCATATGATCTCTCAAAATAACAACATATGTTTTATATTGCTTGCTTTTAAAATAGTATAAAGTGAATTACAAAACCAACCACTTAAGTAAAGTTGGAGACTTTTTCACTTATGATTTGCTACTAGTATACAAGTAGTCTACAAGCATTTGTTCAAATGTAGTTAGCTCGTACTATATACAGACATTTAGCTAGTATAAAAATAGTCTACAAGCATTTGTTCAACTATAGTTAGTTGGTGCTATATACAGACATTTAGCTATTTCTAAGAAAACTGGTTATTTATAAACTTTTTACTTTGTAATATAGACAGTAGAATGAAGGCAAATCCTGTCACCTGAGACTGAAACATAAAATATAGCTAAAGGGATGGGGAGATATCTTAGTATTAATAGTTATTGCTGTTCCTGCAGAGGATCTGAACTCATTTTCCAGAACCACAATATCACCTGTAACTCCAACTCCAGGATGTCTGACAACTTTTCTGGCTACTATTGATGCCTGTGCATACATGTGAACACCTGGACACATGCGCAGACACAAATGAAAAAAAAATCCTTTAAAAGTTAAAAACAAACAAACAAAATTAGTCAGATCAGGTACTTAAAATGAGAGTTTTTAGTACTTGTCTTCCACATGCAGTTGTCATATACAAGTATGTGACCGGCAAAACCTAAATTTTCTTGAAATGTGTCTGCAAGGAAATTCATTTCATTCATTACTTTACCTTTTCTACGTCTTAAGGATGAGTCTATAAATTATATTGATGTTTAAACATCATGTCTACTAGAATGGAAAAATTAAGCATTATTTTAAGTAGAGAAAGATGGGAACTACATTTTGGAAATGGAATGCTTGTTGTTCCTTTAATGTTGAGACACTCTCAGCGTAGTGGGAGCGAGGTACAAATGAACACCCTTTCTCCTATTTTGCTGACAATTAATACTTTTTAGTCAGTTAAATCTCCATTCATTCTCATATTTTCCATTTTGATTCTGCACATCTCCCTCACATATTTCTTATTGAAAATATTGTGCTTTAACCATTGAAACACTGTGGTATGTGTGCAATAGAGATAAAAGTATAAATATTTAGTGAAGAAAGCTCTTAATGTATAGATTTTCAGAATCCTCTCACCTCCCAACTCACATTCTCACTCTATCAAACCCTTGAAAGGGATGTATGGAATGAAGATAAAATGGAGACACAACACAACTAGCGCAGCCCATTAGACACAGTCAAGCCTCTTACAGATGTCTCTCAGATGAAGCAGCTTTCTGGTCCATGCATGGTAGTGCCAAGCTGTGGGCCAGTCAGCATGATGTGGAAAAGGTGGGGCCAACTTAGGGGACCTAACAGGAAAGTTTTGTTTTATTCAAACAATATAGGATTTTAAGCAGTTGATAGAAAGAATGTGTTTGACAAAAAAAAAATGAAAGGATAACTAAATATAGGGTAGACAAAAGGAGAATGGAAGGAAAAAACAGGAGCATGGAAAGCTCTGTGGGATTGTTTCTGCTTTTTATTCCTGCTAAGATTGATGGATACTTGAATGAACAGAGACTTGAAAGAAAACACAGAATTGTGAATAGAGTAGTATCTACTTTTATTGACTAAACAACAGGTAAATAATGAAGTTGGTTTATTGAGAGATGGTTTTGGAGTGGAAGCTGTTTTATTTTTCATCAGAAATATGATACATTCCTTTTAAGCATATGGCAAGCCTTAGGTGCTTACTCAATTAACATTTGACATGTAGCTGAGTCTTATGCCTGAAGGTACCATTTTCCTTGCTGTTTATTGCTTATTTTATTCAACTCTTTTAAAAATGCTTCCAGTTACTTTCTTCCCTCCAGATTTTAACACATTCTAATGTTAAGTCATGCCATGCCTCAATAATGAAACAGCTTAGTTCTCTGTCACTGTGAGTAATTCCACACCTGAACATGCTTTAGCAGATTACAGAACTTTCTTTCCAACATGATGCTCTCCACTTTTCCACGGCTACTCCATCTTTCTAAGCAAAATGTTGCTTCAAGAATAAAATGCTAACAGCACTAAAAGCAAGCTTACTAATTAACTTTTCTCTCCTTGTGATTTCATTTCCTGTATTGGCAACCTTCTACAAAATTTAAGTCTACAAAATCACCTGCATCTTGACAGAATGTTCCCATTAGTGGGAAAACCAGGTGATTGGTCAGTGATGCTGTATATATTGCATTTTACTTTGGGTTAGATTTCTATACAACATTCTTTGAGAACAGCTATTAGTGATTTGAATCTGGTATGACAGAGAAGCATAAACATTGGGAATATGTAAAATGTGTTTGGGGTCTACATTTTCTGAGAATTTAAATCATTTTCTAAACACATAATATGCATAAGGAAAGCAACCCTCTTTAGAATGTAGCAATTGTGATTCATATTAAAGTAATGACAAAAAATGCAGAGCAATGTTCTAAATTAATGAGACTATCCTAGTGATCAGATTTTGTATCAGTCACCCACGTTCATTCTAAAGCAATTAAAATCAAGAGTCTCACCAGGAGAGGCTCCTACATGTCTCTACTATGATTCAATGACAGTTCACTATTCAGTTGAGAAAGTATCTCACCAGAGTGACTATTTCTAGATAGTTTTTTGTTCTTTGTTTTGGTGACTTGGGTTTTTTCTTGTTGTTATTTATTTCTGTTAATGTGATGCACTTTATAGTCATTTTCAAGAGAGTTCTTCGCTGAGATAATGCCTCCATCAGAATGGCCTATAACCAAGCCTGTGGACTATTTCCTTGATTAATGATTGATGTGGGAGTGCCCCACCTACTGGGGTAAGTACCACCTCTGGGTAAACGGTGATGGGTTGTATAAGAAAGCAAACTGAGCAGGCCAGGTCTAGCTAGCAGGCCAGTAAGAAGTTTTACTTCGTGGTTCCTCTTTCAGTTTCTGATTTCCAGCATCTGTCCCGACTTTCATTCATGATGGATTATGATCAGAACGTTTCAGTCAAATAAAATCTTTCCTCCCACAGTTGTTTCTGATCCTGCTGCTTTATCGCAACAATGGAAAGCAAATGAAAACACTATTACTTTGTTCAATACTATTACTGAGAAGAGAGTGATCATGATGAAGTTATCAGCCAACCTTGGTATTGTGCGATAACCGATTTCCTCCACCCTCAAGGCACAATCCTCATCATGTACTGAGGAGTGGAGTTCACCATGATGAAGGTGCTATGCTCACACTGCTTTATTCCAGAATAGGAAACTGTGTGCCATGCAGCATACAACTTGAAAGCAATGGACTTTTCCTTGAGTTTAACTTAGAGCTGATCTTGCCTATTACATGCTTTATTGCATTTCATTCAGAATCCTTTATAACTCAGTTTGCCATCATAGCTTCTATTTTGCCAAGAATATTCAGACAGTCTAATTTATCCTTTGGTGCCAGGGACAGTATGAATAATGTGCTGTCTAGAACAAAAGGAGGAAGTCATCTACATCCCTTTTCTGGAAACTGGCTTATGATTTTCCAGGCTATGTCTGCTCCACACTGAACATGGGGAGGGAGGAGTCCCTGTGGAAAAGAGTAAGCTGCAGGGGCTTCAGGTGTCTCTGTTGATCATTCCCTTTTCTCATTTTACATTTTTTCCTTTCACATCAATGACATCTGTCAAGTTCCAGGAGTAAAACTAAATACACTGACAAATTAACTGATGTTTGGTTGAGGTAATAAAGTGATACAAGCTATAAGATGCTAAATCTGTGGTTTTTCTTATTAACAAGTGTTTTCTCTCTCCTTGCTTCTGTATCAGGAATCTATATACTAGGACAATGGGATTATAGCAATACCTGCTTAGCGACCTATGCACCAGCTTTGCTCTGACTTATAAGGAGAAAAATCTCTCTTGTCACTTTCATTTATATAAGAATGACATAAAGCAGAGATGCAATTAAGAGTATATGAGGTTCTTCCCTACACCAGCATCTAATTCATGAACAAAATGCAGAGTGGTGATTTGAAAACCTTATATTATAAACAACTAGAGCAAGAATGCAGGTCTAGTTTGTAAAACTGCTTGTGAGCTGTGTGACATCAGTCAGATAAGGACTGTGGCATAAAAAATAAAATGGTTCTGGTGCTTGATATACATACAATTAGGATGTAATAGTCAAATTAAATTAATTAATCATGCCATCTATTGCACTAGTTTGCCTTTAATCCAATAATAAATAGCAGAGGTATATTGCTTTATTCAACTCAGTTTTGGGGGTTGTACGATTAAGGTCATTAGCACATCGGCTTGGTGAGCACGTACTGACAAAGGGCACTATGGTTGAAATATGTGTGCAGAAAAATCACAAAATAAACACAAATCCAAAAGTTAGGGCAGACACCAAAGTCACAAAAACTGATTCAAGATTCCCATAGGTACTGGCCTAGTTCTTCATGACCAATGGGGCTCCCACCGGCTTCACCTCCTAGTATGGCCACCCTGAGGTCTCATATCACAATACATGAGTCTTTGTGGGTGCAAACTCAACCCATACACAGAGCAGCATTAACTGTGTGTTCCTTGAATATATGATTACCCTTTTGTATCCTAAGTTTATATCATGAGACATGGTAGAGAAGGAGGCTACCAGGTAAAAAGTGTAAATCATAGGAAGATTAGTATTTCTGGATCTAAGTTACAAAATACAAAAGAGAAAACAGAAACAGAGTGGCGCTTTTGGGCCATGCTGGTATTTCCCCAGTCAAAACATAACAGTTTGTTATCAAAATATTATATTTAGCTTGTTCTTATTGGTTTTAATGAGAGAAGATTCTACTGTGGAATAAACAAGAGATGTGGTCTTTGGCTAAATTTTATTTGCCTGTGTACAGTGCCGTGTTATCACCTGTTGTTTTGAAAAGAATCTAGAAAAATGTTTTACCAGAAAAATTACATATCTTACCATTTCTGGTCCCTAAATATTTTCCTTTATAATACTCTAAGTTGTTTTAAACAAAATTCCCATTTGCAGGATATTTTCTTAAAAATTTTTGATAAATGGGAACATATTGAGGTCTCAGACTAATTGTTCAGTTGCACAATGGCCATTAATGGTCCAGGAAAGTTATGCTGGCTGTGTGTGCACTTAGGAAGGTCGATACACATTTTAGCTATCACAGATAATTATGTAGAACAGAGCTTTTATTTTAAAAAGGCCACAACACTGTCAAGATATCAAAATATTTCAGTAAAGTGGAAATCATTGGTCATCATAAAATCATAGAACATCATAGCATTTAAGAAGAGGAAAATAATTAAAGCTACTAAATGATTCTTACTTCTGAGGACTTTTAGCATCAAATGTAATACTGAGCCCGTTCGATTTCAAAGATTCCCAAATTATAGAACATAGATACGAAGCATTTTCAGTAAGAACAAACAGGTTAAGCACAATACAAAGTCAACTCTAAGGTTGGTAAAGGTAGGGATTCCAATTTGCCCATGTGTCTTATGTGTGTGTGTGTGTGTGTGTGTGTGTGTGTGTGTGTGTGTGTGTGTCTTTGTAGCAGGGAAATTGCTAGTCTGTGCTAATAAAAATTAAAAAAAGCCCCACTGAGTAAACTAAAGTATCACCAGTTCTTTTCAGATCTGCAAAAAAAAGTAAGGCCAAATTACAAAACAAGAGGTGGATACAGAGGATTGCAACACATAGGAAACAGCGGTCTCACAGAACCAATTCTAGGCAGGGGCAGAAGCTACCTAAAGAACTGCTGGAAGCCATGAACGGAACATTCATTCTTATGATTCCAGGAGCCCAGTCAAATTCATCCACCAAATAATGGAGAAAATTCCAACTTTACGGGTCAGGAATAAGGGAAGAAGAAATATTTAGAAAAAGTGTCTGACACTCAATTATTAAAAAGTTTTCCCGTAATCAGAAACTAGGTAACTAGAGTTGAACTCACTGGGATCTTATTTTTCTGCAAAAGGGAAATGCTCAGCCCCAGCTGAGCCTAGTGATGTTCCCCTGGAGGAAAGAGAAGCTGTCAAACACCCATGAGATTATCCAGGCTCAGTAACTCCCGCGTTTTAAACTCAGGCAGAGAAGAGTCACCAACTCAGCCTCTAGAATGCAAAGCAAAGCTGACCGCCACATCATCCTAGCAAAGATGCCAGCATTCCACGTTTTTGAAGCAGAGCAGGCGATTCATCGTTTCAAAATCTCTGAAGCTATTTAAAGTCCTAGAGTTCACCAAGGAACACTTAATATTTTACTGTGCAAAAGTTCACCATCACTATTAAGAGCACAGGTCCTTCAAATGCAGTTTCTTTTAGTTTTTATTCTATCTTTGGTCAATTCCTCCCTTTCCCCCAGTGCTTTAGTTCCTCACTTGTAAGATGAAGAGAGCAAAGGTCCTTTTCTTATGAAAAGCTTCAGGTAAGGTTATCCCAGATACCACACAAAGAAAACATTTACATCAGCGCCTGGCATGATTATTAAGCATTAGCTACTATTGCACTGCTCCTAAAAGCTCTGGGTTATGATATATGAGGATATGGCCATTCACTTAAGAATCAGCCTATGCTATGTGTTCCACAAAAATAATGAATGTGTTTATTCAATATTCTGTACTATGTCAGGAGAAAATATATGTGCTGGGAAAAGCAATTTTACTGAGACTTTGCCTTGATATATAATATGATATCAAAGTACACCTATAGTTCCAGAAAATTTTTAACTTCATTATGTGAGGTATATTAGTGTAGGAGCCTTCAGGGATGAGTAGAATAAAATAATTCTCCATGTTGTAAACTGTAGACCTTGAAATTAATTAAAAAGTTGAGTAACAAAACTGCCTCAAGTCAACATATACAATTTTATTCTTCATTCCTATATGGAGAATTCTTATATAAGATTTTCTACTCAGTGTTATAATTTCTCAACTTATAAAAAGAAAATTTTTGAAGACACATGTAGAAGTAAGTGAGATAGCCATAAGGTTTTAAGTTAAGTGGCTAACAATTCAAGTCTCTTTAGTTTGTTTTATATTTTTTATATTTACTGTGGTGGCCTTAATAGGTGCTGTTATTGTCTAATTCAGACCTTGTATTACTGTGTAACAGCACAACTCCTAACAGTGATGTATCTCAGAAGAAAAATTTCACATCTTTCCTCTCAAAGTGATTTCAGTTATGTTCTGTTATCATCCATCCAAACAAAATTACCAAACAATATTTTAAATTGTGGGAACATATTTCATATGTTTGTATGAGAGAGAGAAATAGAGAGAGAGAGAATATCACAATTTGAGAAAACACAGAAACTAGTTACGTTTTTATATATTGCCACTTCACAGGTATTATTATAATTTTTGTACACTCACAATTCGTACCTGAAATAAGTCAGCTGATTCCGCTGAGTGGATTGCAATTTGTCTAACTTGATATGATCAGTTTACAATAAACTCACCAGCCTGATATTTTTATCTTCCAAAAATTTAGTCTTCAGATACTTTGTGAACATGTATGTAAATACTGTAACATCAATGAATACTGCTCATCAATGTAAATGCTGTTCACCAATGAAATTGATGAACATAACTATAAAGAAAAAGCCTGCTCTACCTACATATTGTAGTACTATTGTATCTGTGTTTATTATGAGGCATTTTGCTCCTGATATCAGTGTTAGTACAGAACAAAACATAGATAAGTGCATACTATTTAAATATGTAGAACTGCTGTGTTCTTGTTAATTTGTATCTTTGTTTTTTATAAACAACTGGTTTTAATTATTTTACTTATTTCAACTGCAAAATTAGAGTAGTTCCTCATCATTTGCAGGGAATGTGTTCGCAGGCCTTCACTACGTGCTTTAAACCATAGAAAGAACCAAACATGAAACATACTATGTTTTGTTCTAAATCTATATATTTATAACCCTATGATACAGTTTAATTCATAAAGTAGGGACAACTGGGAATAATTTATCATCGGCCTTTAAATTTTCTTCATGTGATTCTGCCACATTCCTTTTTAAGAATATAATTTATTGATCCTTTTTGCCTAGCATCACACTTTAGAGCCACTATTAAGTAAAACGATGGCTACTTGGAAGTGAGCTCTGCAGTCGTCTGAATTCACCTGGGAATCCATGACTGCTACTAAGTGGTGAAATAGACAGAACATGTGTGATGTTTGGCTAGGCATAGGGTGACGCATATGGAAAGATGCCCTATTTCCTTATGGTACTCAACATAGAATTGAGGATGTGAATAATTTTGTTTCTGAAATTTTCTATATAAAAGCTTTGAGTTACAATAGATTAGAAGTAAATCAAATCATAGGAAATGGAACCAGTCAAGGGAATAACTGAACCATCAGTAAGCTACTAAAGTTGATTAGAATTTTCAAACAGAATTTGTATTACTGTATTTATTTTGTCGCCCTGTAGGTAAAATGCTGATCCCCATTTCCATTTGTAAGCACAGTTGAATAGCTTAGAATTTAGAAATGTGAAGTGAGAATTGTGTCCTACTTTGAAAACTCCTTCTCTCAGACACACAGTTTTCTTCCTGTGATGATGCTCTGGGCAACCAGATAGAAAAGTCAGCTCTCTATGGGCCCAGAACCAGACCTATATTTTACTCTGGACTGTTAAATGCAGTATATTTGGGCAGGATTTGCTGGAACCACTAGGAATATTCATTTTCTTGATTACTTTCCTTATTGTATATGCATAGGCACATTGCAGATGCTTGAAGTTTACATTTATAGTTATATTTAGAAAGTTATTCTGATTTTGAAAATGTAATTTTAAACCTTTTAAAGCATGTGTTTTTAAAGTGATTAATTATTTTACAGAGGTTCTTATACTCTCTATTTCTTGATGTTTGCAAGCTGGAAAGGATGCTTCCTGCCTTAGGTCATTTAGTCTATTTTTACTGTAATCTTATCTTTGTTTATCAACACAGTCATGCCCATATCTACAATACTCTAATGTAACTTGGTTTTTATCTTTAACATGAAGATTTAATGCTTTCAGCAGCTCCAGATACTGTGCTGACACAGCTCATATGTGAAGTCACCACACTGATAATTAGAGTATTGATGGAAGATGTGGGGAACCAGCTCTCCTGTTCTACATCTAGCAACCATAATTAATGAATGAGAAGTAGAACACAAAAATGCTGATGTTTATTTTTAGCAAATTTTATATACATACAACTTTAGTATCTTCATAGAAATCATATGTACATGATTCTCTTATATGAGTGATTATTGATGGTAGGAGGATAGTCGTAGGTATCTATAAATCCCAACGTTTTCAGAGATTAGCACCAAAGAACACAATGTTAGCATTTAACAGATTATTAGCCAAGATTCTCTAATATATATATATATATATATATATATATATATATATATAATTATGTAATAGTAAGCAAGTAGTTCAAAATTGACCATCTAGAGGTTAAAGAGGCATATAAACCAGCAACCAACCCTTCCTTAGTTCTAAAAGCTGAGACCTTATCAATTCCAATCTGGAATAAAACCTTGGCCTCTTTGTTAATTGTTGTGTTATATCTAAATTGAAAGCCAAGGACCTCAAATCATGGGTGTGCAATATATCTAGTTGGAGAATTGAATGAAAATTAAAAGAAAAGTGAAGGTAGGAAAAGAGAAAATGATAAAGATAAGAAAAAAGAAGGAATAGGAAGGAAGGGAGGGAGGGAGGCACGGAGGAAGGAGGGGAGGGAAGGAGAGAGGAGCAGGGATGGAGGGGACAGGAGGAGAGGAGAAGGGAAGGAATGAAGATAAGAAGAAAGAAAGAGGGAAGGAAGGAAGGAAGGAAGGAAGGAAGGAAGGAAGGAAGGAAGGAAGGAAAAAGGGAGGAAGGAAAAGTAAAGAAACCATATATCTAAGAGATTTCTTAAATACAAGAAGGACTCTGAAGAAAATCATTGCTTGTATATTGTAAGAGTGGCACATGTACTCACTCATAGGTGGTTTATAACCATAGAACAAAGAAAGCCAGCCTACAAACCACAATCCCAGAGAACTTAGACTACAATGCAGACACTAAGAGAGACTTACATAGATACAATCTACATGGGAAGTAGAAAGTAGAAAAAGACAAGATCTCCTGAGTAAATTGGGAGCATGGAGACCGTGGGGGAGGATAGAAGGGGGGAGGGGAGAGGCAGGGAGGGGAGCAGATAAAAATGTAGAGCTCAATAAAACTTACAAAAGAATGGCATATGCCATTTCATTTCATGAAGCTATGTTTCTTGTTCACAGATAATCATTCTAAAAACACACCAAGTCCATGGTGACTTACTTTAGCACCCAGCTGATGCTTTAATGTGGATGCCATGTGGTCTGTCAGCCACATTAATGCTCAGAACTTCCATGTAAACACATTATAATTGGACATACCCTAGAGTCTAGGAGTCTAGGAGTTTGCATCTACAATCCAGGTTCATCTATGACAAACTGAAAAGATGAATGGACCAGATATATAATGTCTAATAGGAATATCACAGCTCATAATAAATTCTTTCCTCAAGTTTATGAAATAAAAAATATTTATAATACATACATGCATATATATTTACATATATACATCTATACATAATAGATTGATCAAGTGATTCATATTATTTTATCACAGGTGAAAAGTTTCTGTGTGAATACTTTTATCTAACACTAACTCCACCTTTATTGTTTCAATAAGATCCATTTATATAACAGAAGAGTTGTTATAACATCCATTTATATAACAGACGGGATTTTTTTTATTGTTATCTGTTTCTGCTGCTGACAGGCAGTGATTTTAAATTCCGAGAACTGGTAACCTTGGGTCTCAGAGTTCAAATCTCAAGATGATGCACATTTCAAGGCTTTAAATATTGTTTCAAAGATTCTTACCCAATAATAAAATAGTAAAGAAATACAGAACATTTTTTCTAGAACTTCAGAATAACCCATATATCCAACAAACAAATTTATTAAACAGTCACCTCCTCAGGACTATAAATTACTCAGATGGTCAAATTCACTCCTTATAAACAAGTATTACTCACCCAAATTCATGCCTTGTCTCCATATATCTTCCAGCACTAAAATACATCATTAACCTTTTCAATTTAATCCTGTATTGGAAGATTTGCAATAAATCACAAGCAAAACGGATCCTGAGACTGTGAAAATAGCCTTAAGCTCAACCCAGGAGACATAGCTAAGCCACCGTCAAGATGGTGCCACCTTATTGCAGCCAATATAAATTCAGGCATTGATTTATCATTAGCTGATGTGTCTTCTTGTACCCCCAAATTGGAGATTTTACTATCACAGAGTACTGAGGTCTATTGTGAGTTCCCCCAGAAACTATGCCCATGATCTAGCCTTTGCCCAAGAGTCCATGAGTAGAATCTATTTTAATCATTGTACAAAATGTATGGCAGTGGAGTGAGTGTCAGTATTGTGATAAAGATCTAGCAGAAAGCAGAAGACAGATTTTGCTAATTTACCCAATTTAGTTAACTCTCCTGTTCATTAATGAAGAAAATCATTGATATTTTATTTTGATAATTCCATACAATGTCATCTGACTATAGTCAGTCCTCTTTTCCCAAGTCCTCTCAGACACACCCACCTATCCTCCCCACTAAACGATTGCTCATTTTTGGAGTTCTTTAAAAAACCCTTCAAGTTAATTATCCTCAGAGAAACTTTATTCAGCTACTGATGTAAGAAGATGAATAGATTCCCAGTTAGGACTAGGCAGAGCTCCTAGTGTCCAGTTGAAGAGAGGGAGGAGTGTATGCATGAGCAAAAGCGTCAAAACTATGAAGGTGATACCCACAGAAACAGCTGACCTGAGCTAGTGGGAGCTCACTGACTCCCTATTGACAACAGTGGAACCTGTGTAGGCCCAAACTAGGCCCTCTGAATGTGAGTGACAGTTGGGTGAATGGGGCAGTGGGACCAGGATTTATCCCTAGTGCTTGAACTGGTGTCCTGAAGTACATTCTCTTTAGAGGGATACCTTGCTCAGACTAGATATAGTGGGGAGGGTCTTGGTCCTTCCTCAATGTGACCTGGCAGACTTTGTTGAATCCCCATGGGAAGCCTTACCTTCTCTGAGGAGTGGATGGAAGTGGGGAGGGTGTGAGGGTAAGTGGGAGGAGGGGAGGGATTGAGAACTGGGATTGGTATGAGAAAAGACTGTTTTTTAAAAAGAGTAAGTTAAATCAAAACAAAACTAAAAACCCATCAAGTTCAATGTGAGCTGCCCATATATACTTGAGTGTATGGCCTTCGACTGGAGCATGGTTTATTTACATAAAACAGAACCCAAACAAAGAACAAAACTTTATGTTTCCTAACACAATCAATTGCCAATAATTCCTTAGCTAAGGGTGGACCATTGGATGACCTGATCCATCTTCATGCTGGAATTTTTCTGTTTCTAGCATGAGAAAGCTACCACAACCATTCTCGGTTCCTATGTGTAACTACCTTGATGTGTCCAGAAAGTACTCTTTCTAGTGGTTGTCAATTACATTTGATTCTCATATCTTTCTTACTCCCTTTTTATGATTCATTAGAACATTGGGAGGAAGAAATGTGATATAAACATCCCATCTAGGACTGAGTATTCCGAAATTATTTTATATAACTCAAGTAGATGTGGATCTCTGTGCTAATTTCTGTCTACCTCAAGCCGAAACTTCTCTGATAAAGCCTTATAGATGCTATAATATATGGAAACAATGATAAGTCATTAGGGTTCTGTTTAATTCTATGTTCATATAGTACAACAATAGAAAGTTCTCTCCCTAGGGCCTGTGATCTCTAGTCATATACTTGGCCCACATAATGATGCCTAGTATGGGTTTCAATTTGTAAATACAACTATAAAGTAGTTGGTTAGCCCCATAATGATCATTTCACCATTGTACCAGTGTACACACCTATCCATTCAAGCCATTATCGCAGCTTTCAGAGTTCACAGCTGGGGTTGACTGATGATTACTTTTCTCCAGGAGCACACATAGCACTTTCCCAGCCCTATGTCCCTATTTGAATTAGATGTAAGCTACGATATAGGGGCCAAATTTTCAATAGAGTTTGACTGTTCTATGTTCCTTGATTCTGCAAAAGAGTCTTAACTTCAAGCTCTTCAGAGTAAATAGAAGAATTGGCAATAGCCTATATTATGTGGGCATCTAAGGGATCTCATTGGATAACAATTCCAGAATACAAAAGAGGTAACCAGTTCCTGGGTCTGGGCTTTGTGTTTAATACGTGTTCCAATATCACATCCATCTGTTTTCAATATGAAAATACTTTTGCTTTTGTTGTTATATCGTGGGTTGGTATTAGTAACCAAACAATTGCTTTTCACATGTTCCACTGAAATACAAACCTAATTTTCTTTGGCATATTTGTTTAAATTAAATTAATCTCTAAAATGTCTAATTCTATTTGAGATAGTTGCAAAGAAACTTTGGATTATAAAACAAATTTATCTTAACTTAGTCACTTGCTTTAAGTACTAGTTTAAAAGGTCTTTGCTTATAGCCCAGGAAGTCTACAATGTATGCTTCTTTTAAGACAACACTTCTAAACCTTGGTAGTTGTAAAAGGTATGGGGAAATTATTGAATATTTTAAAATATGAGGTAAAATTTAAGATTTCAGCAATTTTAGATGAACTAAGATGCAATCTCAACAATATTTTGTTCAAACAACATTTTTCAGGTGACATAGCAGTACTGATAAAACAATGCTTTTGATAAATCCAAATCTGATTGAGTCACAGTGTAAGATGTGTCTGTGGACTTATAACAGCTGTGCTGGTAATGCAGCCATAAAGGACATATCACTCCATATCAGATTTTGCATTTATAAAAGACATATGTAACAAACAGTTCTTTTTCTAAGCAACTTTCAAGAGAAACATCCTATTTCAAACTAGAAAAATATTACCTTATTGCTTATATAAAATTGCTTATATAAAAGAAAAATTTTCATTTCAAAACTTTAGATAATTATTAAAAACAAATACATTGTGACTGGATAAAGACGTGTGATTCTGAAATTCTTTTTCCCTTATAAAGCAATACTTAGTTGATGTGGATTCCCCTCTGTATGCTGCGAATATCATTGGTTAATAAAGGAACTGCTTTATAGCTATAGCAGAGCTATAGAGGAACAGAGCTAGGCTGGGAAAACTAAACTGGATGCTGGGAGGAAGAAGGCAGGGTCAGAGAGAAGCCATGTAGCCCCACCAGTAGACAGATTCCAGAACTTTAGCCAGTAAGCTATGTGGTAATACATAGATTAATAGAAATGGGTTAAGTAAATATGTAAGAGTCAGCCAATAAGAAGCTAGAGCTAATGGGCCAATCAGTGAATTAAAGAATATAGTTTCTGTGTGACTATTTTGGAGCTGAGCAGTCAGGAATCAAATAAGCAGCCTTCCTATAACAAATTGGTGCCCCACGTTTCTGTGTGATTATTTTGGTTCTGGGCAGCTGGGACAAATAAGCAGCCTCCTCCAACACTTAGTGATAAATATGTTTGCTTCTATGCAAAATTTTTGAGATAGACACTTATAAAAATAGTGGCATTATCTTTTTTGTAAAATTTTGTTTCTTGTAGCTATAATCATTATCTGAATTATAGAAGATTGAAACCACTATCTTGGTGACTGTTTTCTGATTTTGTGTATAGCCCAAAGGTGGACAGTTCTTTGTATTTTATTCTAAAATAGATATTTAAATTATAATTTGTTCAACAAAGTACTAAAATACCTACAAAAGATAATTGCATCAATTGTAGCTGATAATGAAGATATTTTATGTTAACATTTTCATTTTTTCTGATTGCAACTGTACTTCACACTGATTTTCAAGAAATATGCCAAATATATTAGACATATTAAAGCAGCCATGATTCAAACAAAATATAAAATGCAGTACCTAGGAAGGCAGTGTTTACTACAGCTCCCTCAGAGGGTAGGGCAGATTGAAACAGACCTCATTTGTGTCAATAACAAGCTCATTGTATGCCAGTTTTCACATAAAGTTCCAAGGCACACTTTTCTTTTAGGTTGTCATATCAAATAAGTAAATTGAACACAGGAAATAATTTATATTACTCAAGCTAAAATTAGCCATGGCATCACAGTGTGATGTTGCTTAGGATGGCATGTATCTGGTGGAAAATATGGTAATGACTGTATATTGAGTGTCACTCATACTCTACATTCGGTTTGCTAAATAATCAATGTAATAATTCCCTCTGGTTTCTCAGCACCAACTTCTTTATATGCATCATTTCAGAATCATTGTCTATGTTTATAAAAAATCTCAAATGTCATATTTACATGTGACCTAGAAGAAGAATCAGAATTCATCTTTGCAAAAGAACTATAATTATTCATAAGGCATTTTCAGCCTTTTCTTGATGAGAGTTTGCATCTAATGTTCATTTCTTCACAGTAAGCATGGAGCACATCATAGGAACTTGGAAGTCACCAGAGGAATTTGGAGGTAATGTAAATCGCTTCAACAAAAAAGAAGAGGCCAATCTTCCAAGGGACTGGCTCCAGATTCACAAACTAAGAATTGCAGAACTATATGGCTATTTATCTGCCTTATCACATAGTAAGTATTATGGAGGACGTAGAGGTAGAAGCTAAAATGTCCTTATTAAACTTTACAATGTGTTGGCAAATTTAAAACCTATGAATATTGATCAACACAAAATTTTCTAAAAATTGAGAATTAATAAAAAAATTTGTCTTTGCTCTCAAACATTGAATAACTTTTGAATTATGACTTTCCAGCAACTGTTTAGATAGTTTAAGAACTAAATCTGATATTTTTTCATAAAAATACAATACACTTTATTTTCTGCTTATTGACAAAAATTTATGTGTCAATTTTATTTATTTTAAAATTAAATATATCCTCAAATTCATATGCCATAATTTTGGTATCAAATATGTGAACAGGGTAAAAAGTTTACCATTGAGCTCAATATAACAGCATTATTATTAAGTGCATTTAACTTTACAACAAACATTTAAGAGAAATTGACAATGAAATTCTATCTAGTAGTATAAACACTGATGCTCAAAAAATCTAAGCAATTGTTTTGAAACTAAGGTAATATATGTTGGTGACAGACTTCAAACCTATCCCTATTCAATTTTAATAGTACAACAGACTTTCTCTCAAAGATAACTTCTCAAAAATAGTACTCATCTTTGCCTCGATCTGCATTTATTGTTCTTTGTTTATATACATGTTCTTGAAATCCAATAGAATTCTTGAATTTATTTTCTTTTGGTGGATACTAATATTTTATAACTTATGAGTGAATATTTTATTTTCAGTAAAATACTTGTATGTAAATATTCTTGGGTATGCTCCTGCATGTTGAGAACAGAGTTTTCTATCACTGTCCATTTTAATTTTTGAAACAAATTCTCTGAATGAATCTGGAAATAATTAAGTAGTATTTGTATGTTTCATGATTGCTTCGTTTGACTATTTTAATTTTAAATTTGTTTAAGAACTTATTGTTGTATATATGTGAACAGTCCTGTGCATATGCTTGTGGAAGCTAGAGGTTGCTGTCAGATGTCGTTCTCAATCATCCTCCACCTAATTTTTTGAGACATGGTCTCTCGGTGAGCCTGATGCTTAGTGATGTGGCTAAGCTGACTGGCCAGCTATGCTCTGGTACCACATCTCTGCTTCTCCAGTGTTTTGATTATAGGTAGATGAAAGTATACTGGGCTCATTTTATGTGAGTCCTTGGAATCCAAAGTCAGGAAGTTATAATTGTCTTTCAAATATTCTTTCAATTGAACCATTTTATTAACCATAAACTGATTTTTAAATTGTATTTTATATATTTGCTTCTTTATATTATACTCTAATTCATATTTTAATTTTAAAAGATTAAACAGGTCCTGTTATGGGTAAAGATTACATAGTCACTTATGAAGGCAAACTGGGCTCCTGAAATTTTTGTGTATTATTTAATTATTACTGAAACATAAATGCAATAGTGATTGACCAGGTGCTAGATTCCTAATATATTTATGCTTTCTAGAGAAACAGGATAAAATAAAGTCACATAATACATGCAGTCTTTCCAACAAAATGTTCACATAATTCATACAAACATCATTGCATGTAAAAGAGTTTTTGCTATAAAGGATTGGTTCTTTCTATGGAAGGTGAGAAAGCTTACAATTTGAGTCTTTAAATACATAACAGTTCTCAAAGTCACTCTCATTGGATGAATGCCTGAAAGCTGGAATGTTCACAGGACAGATTTGGGTCCACACCTAAGAGCTGAGGACTGAAAGTGAGGAGGATTGTCAAGAGCAGAAGAGTCATGTATCCACGTTGTCAGTCAGGCATCAATCATATGCAACTGTCCTCCACTGTTTGACTTTCCTCAGTCAGATTAGATGATACTCACCTACATACAGGTGAGCAAGAGGCTTTACTGCACCAAAAATTCAGATGTTACTGCTTTGGAAGTATCGTCTTGAACTGCAGATGACTGTCAACCAGATATTTGGGTGTCTCATGACAGACCAAGATACATGGAAGTAAACATCATATAAAATAAACATTGCCTCATCCTTCCTAATCCTCCCAGGTCCTGGAGTGAATATCCCCCTGCAAATAGTCATCATAGGGTCCTGGAGGACAGACAACAAAAGAGATGAAGACAAAAAAAAAAAAAACAGATGAAACATGCAAACATTTAATTCCAGCTCCTGAGAATATATGACTGGATAGAAGACCAGCTTTTGTGAATTATACTTTATCAAATCCATTTTTCAGACTTTCCTTTGGATGAATACTCTGTGCTGTTGTTATGTAAATTCAAGGATCCATAAAGTTATAAATAATTTTTAATGACTTACAAGTATCC
>PVIU01008799.1:0-80670 GCA_004026605.1 Ondatra zibethicus
TTTTGTTTGTTTGTTTTCCTAGTTCTATGAAGAATATATCATTGGAACTTTGGTAAGGATTTTACTGAATCATGAAACCCTTTCAGCAATATGGCTGCTTTCCTTCATCAATTCTGTGGACTTATGGGCACTTGGGGGTCTTTCTATCGTCTGATGTCTTCTATTTTTTTGTTTGGAGTTTCAGAGTTTTTATTACAAAAGTCTCCTGGGTTAGATTTATTTCTAGATTTTTGTTGAGGTTATTATTAATGCAATTGTTTTCCTGATTTCCTTCTCACTGAGTTCAATATCAATGTTTAGAGAATCTGCTGATTTTCATATGCCAATTTTGTAGTCTGTCTCTCTATTAATTTTTTAAATAAAATTTATGATCTTATTGTGGAGTCTTTCAGATATTTTGACTTCTTCTTTTCCAATTTCTCCCCTTATTTCTTCAATGTCTTACTGGTGTTTCAGAAGTATGTTTTTCAGTGCCTGTGTACTTGTGAATTATCTGCAGTTTCTCCTACCAGTTATTGTTTTTCCCCATTGAGGACTGGTACAATCCAAAGAGATACTTCAGTAGTTTTGTATTTGTTTCACCTTGTCATGGATCTTTAAAATAACCCTTTTGGGGGAAGTTCCACAAGCTGCCGAGAAGAGTGTGTTTTGCATCTGCATAATATTCTGTAGATAGATGCTGATTTCATTTGAGCTACAATGCACTTAACCTCTCATGTTTCTTCGCTGAGTTTTGCTTTGGATAGCCTGCCTATTGGGGAGAATGGAATGCCAACGTCATCCGGTGTGTCAACCAGCCTTTTTGCCACTGCAAAAATATCTTAGAAAGATCACTTAGAGAAGGAAAGGCTTATTCCTATGCATGCTTGCCAGGGTTCAATCCATGTTTGGTTGCTTCCCTGCTGTGAGCCTGTGTTGAAGCAGGACAGCATGGAAACAGGAAGACATTGTAGAACAAAGCTGCTCATCTCATGATGCCTGAGAAGCAGAGAGACAGGAAAGGGCCATGGACAACATATTTCCTTCAAAGATATACCCATGTGATCTTCTCGGACCGGGCCCACCTCCTAGTGCCCATCACATGTCATTAATACCATCAGGCTATGACCTGATGTCATAATACCATCCGTCATTGTGCTAACCTGTTTATTAGGTCAGAGCCTTGCTGGTTTGCTCACATCTCAGCAGCACCACCAGCCAGGGACAAAGTTCAAATGCATGGGTCTTCAAGGGAAATTTAATAGACAAACCACAGCATCCATTATTATTATTATAGTGATTCCTATGTGTATCTTTATGGACAATAGCACTTCTGTGATGAATTAGAGCATACTGATAACGTGTGCATATTTGCAACCATTAGATCTTCTTAGTATAATGTTTCTTTTATCAATATATATGGCATTTGTGTCTTTTAGCTTTAGAATGAAACTTAGCTCCTGGAGGCAGTGACCTGAAGGCACAGGCCCATCTCAGTGCCTGCACCCTCGCTTGCAAACTGATGGCCTAAGCTGGTCTGAACCTTTGCTCCCTTTTATTTGCCTCAGCCTGGTGTGACTTTCCACTCATGGAACTCTTTTTTCATCATTATTATTGTTGTTGTTTTTCTTTCTTTCTTTCTTTCTTTCTTTCTTTCTTTCTTTCTTTCTTTCTTTCTTTCTTTCTTTCTTTATTTTTGGTTTTTCAAGACAGGGTTTCTCTGTGGCTTTGGAGCCTGTCCTGGAACTAGCTCTTGTAGACCAGACTGATCTCAAACTCACAGAGATCCGCCTGCCTCTGCCTCCTGAGTGCTGGGATTAAAGGTGTGCGACACCACCGCCTGGCTGTTGTTGTTATTTAATTAAATTATTGTTATTATTATTTTTTTTTCAATTTCTAAAGGATTTACTATCCTGGCTGATCTGATACTCACTATGTAGGCCCAGCTGGGATTTCAGGTTCGAGTCATTGCACTTGTCTCTCAGCATTTTTGGGTCTTCTTTGGTTGCCAGACTGACTCTCTGGCCAGCACTTGTTCATGACTTTGTTCCCAGACACAAGAAAATGAAGGAACCATTGATTTTCCCAGCAGTGAGCCCAGGCTAGACCTTATCAAGATGACTTCCCAACAACTACACGTGGTGATGCTAACAAATCTCCCTGTGCACCTTTCTTCTGTGCGGGTTCTGATTCCCCTGCCTGCTCAGCTGGACCCATGCATGGTACCTAGGCCTGTGCTACTGTGTTTTCTCTGTTTCCTCCTCTTCTTTCACTTCTGCCCTTTGCCCTCTGCCCTCTGCCCTCTCCCCCCTGCACATAGCTACTGAGCTTGGTGCCTGGATGTTCTTTCTCAACCTCTGTTCTGCTCTCCAAAACCTCTGAGATTTTAAAAGTCCACTTACAGATCAACTTTAGTTGCTTTTTGTCACCGCCCACCTCAAGAAGTAGCTGCTCTCCTGCATTTGGTCCTATCCCCAGAGAAGATGGCCATCACTATAGGTTTCTAACCTGCCATCTTGGAATCTTCTATTTTTTCTTTTTAATTTGCTACCTTCCTTCTTGAGACAGAGTCTCATGAGGCGTAAGTGGGTCTTGAACTCACTATATAGCCGAGGATGACCTTGAACTACTTCTGTTTCTTTTGCCTCTACCTTCTAAAACCTGGCATTAGAGACGTGTGCCATCATGCTTGCTAGGGATTGACCCCAGAGCTTGGTGCATGCTCAGTGAGTACTTTACATTCCCAGCTCTAAGTCTTCCAGTTTTAATAGATGACATTTTATCTCTGAGATAGAGGGAGCCTGGGAACCTGTGAGGTACTTCTAAAAGCAGCATCGTGTAGGCTGTGCTTCCCCATGGCCTACAAGGGGCATCTGAATGGCAAGATGTGGCAGGAAAGCGCTATTATCAGAAGCCCTTCAGTTATCCCCATCTTGGGTCACACTGGGACCCCCAAAACATGTAGCAACTCTGAGAGACCGTGGCACTTTCTGAGCTACCTTGACTTCCTCACATAGTCCTGCCAAGGCATGCAGGATCTTGTGCAAGGTGAATGCGTGCCATCCAAATGGGTAGCCACAGAGGCTGTGGTTACATCAGGGGTTCAGTTCCAGTCCCATTTTACCTGACTTAGCAGTAAGATTTCACATATTCGGTCCCCCAAGTATGCTTCCCTCTACTTGGTTTCCAGGCAACCACACTCTGCAGACTTTCCTTCTACTCTATTGGCCTGGCTTTCGTAGGGTCCTTTGCTGTGTTCTTCTCATTCCCTACATCTTAAAATGTCCACTCCACTAGCTATCCTCGTGATCTGTCAGTTCTACTCCTTTCTGATTTATTGAAGTACTCATAGCTCCAACTTTACGCACATGTCCCCCTACCCAGTGTCTACATGGGACATCTTAGACACCTGAAACGTAATGTGTTCAAAATGGAACAGCTGTTCCGTCCTCCCAGATGGCTTCTATTGATGTTGTCTCTCATCTCAGTTGATGGCAGCCTTGTCCTTTGGTTCCTCCAAACAAAAACCTTGCAGTCACTTTTAATTTAATTCTTTTTTTCCTATATTCACATCTATGGAGACATTCCCAATGCCAGTATTCCTCGACTTGTGAGGGGAGCTACATCCCCATGACACTGTCACTGAGTTGGAAAGAGAATAAACCCAATCCAGGAGAGACAGACCTCTGATCACCCTAGACAGGCTACCCATGACAGACCAGCGGAGTTACCCACTCAAGGCCAGTTGAGAACATCAGTGACTTCCCTGGGATGCCAGCAGGAACGTGGGTGACTCAAAGGTGGCTGCACCACGGAAAAGCCTACCCTGGCATGGGTGAGAACTCATGAAAGCTGCAATCCCTGGAGCCCCCTGAACAATTCACAGGCAGTTCCACCAGAGAGTCTCTCTCTCAGAAATTGTTATTGCTTGTATAAATTTGGAGAAGGCCTTGTGAATCTTGTCATTTTCCAAACTTCCTGGGGCTTCTGTGCTTTATGAGCTTTCTGAGTCTTATGAGGGTCCCTCCTCTCTCCAGGAAGGAACGGTTTTCTCGGGAGGAAATGACGATGCCACATCACTCACTGCACCTAACAGAAATGTGCTTCAAATATAGAAAACAGAAATGTAGCCTACAGTTGGGAAAGATTATCTAATGTAGAGCCTAGTTTATGACAATATAGCAAGCATCTCATGTAGCTTAATAAATTTTATCAAATTTATTAAATAGCTCCATCCCGAACCAAACAAAATGTACACACACACACACACACACACAAATCTGGACCTCCCCCTTGACTGTGATGCCTTCAGGTCAGACACTTTAGCCGTTTCTTCTCCAATGCTGCTCCCATTCTCCTTTAGTTTACATTCCTGCACCTGCTACTCAGGGAGCCCTTTGCTGACCACAGGCCAGCTGTGTACTTCCTAGCCTGGTGTTCCACCTCCTCTTTCCCTACTTGGTTTCTCCACTTTACTTACTATCCTTTATATATCTTGTTATTTGTTTATCATGTCTATACTCTGAATCCCTTCAGTAGAGAGTAGGTTTTATGAGGGTAAGAAACTTTGCTCATGAATGTATGTCTAGAACCTAAAAGAGCCACTACCTGGCAGATACAATTAAATAGTAACTGTTTAATTAATCAACACAACTGGGTTATAATACCAAAGTAGGAGAGAAAAAAATGCATTAGACATTTGGGATGAGGGTAAAAAGATCTTTCAACTTGTTAGGTTAGTAGATCAAATTTAACATCATAAAAAAGCAAAGAGGGATTATGCATCTCCACCACAGAAACCCAACTCTACATTCATGGTGAGAGAGAACATACCTTGGGGAAATCTAGAGGTTATATGTGTCTCTAACTTCAAGATAGAACAATAAAGACATGCTTTTGATCCAAAGGCTAATAATCAAATTAATAGAATACACAAAACATAGTAGATACTAGGTTTAAACTTAACTTGTAGTATGAGCCATGGAGGAGCATTGGATGGATGCCTCTATCTCATGCCTACAGAGTTCTTGATAACATAGGCCCATTGGGTAAGAGATACTGTAGGTAGCAGTATGTCTTGCTGTGGCAGAAATACTTGTAGCAGCCAACCATTCTTTATAGCAGGGAAAACTCAAGTACAACCTGATTTGTTTCATTAGGTCTTTGACAAGCTCTTATGTGCAACAAGGACTGTTCTAGATTGCTTTAGTTGGGAGAGATGAGACCAAGGGGAAGAAGGCAAATCTGAGATATGGATAAGGAAGATCCATGAGGAGTGAGAGTTACAGAAACACAGAGCAGGGTGTCCCACGTGTAGTAGGAACTTGGTACAAGTATTTGGTTGGGACATTTTAGGGGGAGCCGGGGAGCCATCACACCACATTAGTTATCCCATTCCAGTGAAAGTGAGAGGGAAGGAAGGAAGGAAGGAACGAACGAATGAACGAACAAGGACTGGGTAGAAGAATGTTGAAGGAAGGCCACTGGTTTGTCCCTTGCTGCTTAGCCCCAAAATAATCACACAGAAACTGTATTAATTAAATCACTGCTTGGCTCATTAGCTCTAACTTCTTATTGGCTAACTCTTACATCTTAATTTAACCCATTTCTATTAATCTGTGTGTCACCATGTGGCTATGGCTTACTGGGTAAAAGTTCCCAGTGTCATTCTCTAGTGACTTCATAGTTTCTCTCTGACTCTGCCCTCTTTCTCCCAGCACACAGCCTAGCTTTTCCTGCCTAGTTCTGTTCTGCCCTTGCCATAGGCTCAAAGCAGTTCTTTATTCATTAACCAATAAAAGCAACACATAGACAGAAGGACCTCCCACACCAGGAGAAATTTACTGCACCTGTATTATTATAATGAAGCCTTGGAAAGATCATTGTAGAATCTTTGATTAGGAGTGCCTACTGGGGGAACCCATGATTTGCATAGATAGGTGAGCTACTCGGTGCCTAGCTGGAACTCTGAAGGAGGCAAGTCTCTTTGTAAATACAGGGGCACAGCGTCTGAGGCCCTTTGTCAGTTTCACCCTTAGGAGTAGGCGCTCAGAAAGCTGCACTGTCATTGGCAACACATGGTGTGTAATAGGCTTTGTACAAACTAACCTCCAAAGTCCCAGAGGACACTCTGATGCTAAGGTGTCCTGGTAGCATTTCCCACACTTCTCATCACCCTGTGTGGCTCACACAACTGGGAGCATCTTTCGAAAGCACACTCTGCCTCTCCTTCCCTGGCACAGACTGATTTTAGTAGGCGCTTGAGCCAGACGAACTGTGGGCAAGGCCATGCCTTCCCCTTGTATGATCTGCTAGCTGTGCTCTGTAATTCCAGGTCTTGGAGGGAATCTATTAACTTAAGTTGAGGATAGTAAATGTCACTCAGCCATGGTCCGCAGAGAAACCCTTGTAAAGCGGAGTTCGAGTGAGGAAATGACCTTCATCACTGCAGAAGTGGCAAGACTAAACACAACAGCCCCTGAGCAGAGCGCAGACGGAGCCTCATCCATTACCCTCCTCTTCCCTTAGGAAGACAGCCCTCATTTATTATTTCCAGACTGTTTTCATTTTACTTACGCCGTGTGAAAAATGTTGAATTGGGAGATAAATATTATTTCCTAACAGAAATTTCATAATCATCTTTGCTGATCTTGGAATTATTATCCTGTTTCCAAATGTTTGCTTTATGTGTCATTTCTTCGTTTGCATTTGTGAGTTCTTCATTGCAAATGCTCTCACTCAGAGAGTGCTGACAGGGGCTCAGTTGCAGCTCTGTGTTCCTGTCTTCGTGAGGGATGCTACCTCCTTTCTTTTGGAAGTGTATTAAAATCTCACACACAGAAATACATGCTGGAATGTCCCTTTCTGTTATACAATTACTTTGCACTAATCCATTCTACTCTTGATGCTCCTCCTTTGCCCAGGTTTTCTGCCCTGCAGTAGCTCAGCTCATTACTGTATCATTGAGGGTCCTTCGGCACCTTGTACTTCAAAAGGCTTCTCATTGTTCCCGTCTCTTCTTCCTATTTTTCCAGTTCGCTCTTATTTTGGACTGATTTTTTTTAAGTGTGTGGGTTGACACATATGAAGGTCAAAGGTCGTGTCCATGGAGTTAGTTCTCTCATTCCACTTTTGTTCGAGTTTGGGGGCTTGAACTCAGGCTGCCAGGTTCTCACAGCAGACACCTTTACCTGCTGAACCACATCACCAGCCCTTGTGTAAGTTTTTCCTTCTGTGCCATAAATACACCAGTTCACCCCAGCCCTGCTCACATATGTGTTCCTCTGCGATATTTTCACCTTCTCTCTCCTCTGTCATCTCAATTCCATTCAGCCCACAAGCCCCACAGGGGGTTCTGCAGACCCAGTTCAGCTAATGAGAAAGCACAGAATTCAAACCCAATCACCTCTTTCTCTCTATGTATCTCCAAAGATAACACTTCTCCTATAGTGAGCATTTTTTTGGCTACCCTGTCTCTTCTTCTCTCCACAGCCCCCTCCACTGTCCCCATCATGCACCAGGTCAGTGCTACCATGAGGAGCATCACCTTGTCATGGCCTCAGCCGGAGCAACCCAATGGCATCATCCTGGACTATGAGATCCGGTACTATGAGAAGGTGAGCCACCTCTGACCCTAGGCTTCTAAGGCCAAACCAACAATGTTCAGTGGGTGTAGCCAGTGGAGGTCACAAAGAGATAGGCTGGAGAGAGCCTATAAGGAGGAAGAATTGGGTGCTGGAAGGCAGGGGGCTCCTGGGGAGAAAGCTGGCCCTGCCTTGTCCAGGTTCTTTTCACTGACCTGGGAGAGAGCCTTCAGATTCATTATCTGATAGTCTGGATACTACACTGGGCTGTGCAAACCACTTCCCTTCCTACAGCCATGTATTTTTCTGTCCATAGGAGGATGTGATAAAAACCACCTGGTTTTATCCACCTTCAGAGGATTTTGGAGTCTTGTAAATGGTTGTTTTCCAAGTTGTTGGTCCCATGCCTCCAGCTCAAGCTTATTTATTTATAAATGATATGCATGTGTCGTGACACTAATGTGAAGGATAAAGAATATGCAGTTGGACATTTGAAAGGGTGAGATAAAGAAATGAATTGATATAGCAATTTGTGTGTTGCATTCCCTGACTACTTGTCAGTACCTGCTACTGAGGGCTACCTAGGGCACGTATTGCCAAGAAAAGGGAAACAATGCCCGGTAGGGCTGGTCCCTGGCCTGTGCATCATCCATGGAAACAGGACATTCTCTACAGGGCTTAACTGCAGTATTTGCAAAAATCCTGGGAAAATACATTTCTTCCTGAACTAACCCAACACACTGTTTAGAAAAACACCAGATGCATTTGTTTATTTGTTGAAGAGTTTGATCTCGATACTATTTGGGAGGTCCTATTCTAGGAGATGTTAGTGAACGAAAGAGTTCTGCTATCAGGAATCTCACTTCCCAAAAGAGGGAGACAGGCTAAACAGTGAACATACAAAATATGGAAATGATTAGCATGTTAAAAATAGTAGCATAAAAAATATAGAGGATCTGGCAGGACCCTCAGAGGGTAATGGTGTTTTGTGAGCAGGCCTGAATTTGATATCTAGAACCCAAATAAAAGTTGAAAGAGACAACCAACTCCTGCAAATTGTCCTCTGACCTCTACACGTATGCAGTGGTACATATACACCCCACATCATATAGACACACAGAGACACACACAAAAATAATAAAGTTTTAAAAATTAAATGAAAAAAGAAGCAGAGCAAATGAATGGCTTTATAAAGGCCAGGCAGGGATAAGTTACAGACTTAAATAAAGTGGTCCTAGCCTCTTGGAGAAGATGAGACCTCTTTCAGTATCTGAAGAAAGTTAAGTTATGAAGGAGTTATCTCAGCAAGGAGAGAGTGACAGACTCTGAGATGCTGTCACAGCTGTGACTCCAGGAGCAGGCAGCAGATGAGAACACCTGGAATGATAGGAGCTGTAGAGGATTAGAAGGCGTGTGAGAGAGCTTGATACCAGGGGACGTCAACATGTTGAGTGATAATGACTCAAGCTTTACTACCGAGTAAGGCAGGGAGCCACCGCAGGTTTAAGAGCAGAAGAGGGACAGGATGTGACTTATATTCTGAACATCGTTCAGGCTGTAAATAGGCCTGCCAGATCCATAATCATCTGTCAGGAAGATAGATAGTTGAATTGGAGCATCAACCATGAGCTGTTGAAATTAGCTGGCTTCTAGATCTACAGTATACACTACAGGCAGAGCTAACTGGATTTCCAAGTTGGATGGTGTGCAGATGAATTTTAAGAGACCTTCTAGAATGATGTAGGCATTGTCAACCAAGATGGATAGTGGAAGGAAGGAAGAGAAGAAGTTTAGCTTTGTGGTGAAAATGCCTATAGGAAAGCCAGGTAGATGTGGAATAGAAAATTGGTGACCTCAGCCAGAAGATAACTTTTAATTTAGAGTTAGGAGAGGGGATAGGCCGAAGATGCCTATGTGTGAGTTGTTGGGATGTACATGGTATGAAAATCCTTGATCTAAGTGAGGTAGGTCATCACTGGGTAGATGGATGTAGAGAATCAGGAATGAAGGCCCCACAGCCCTGCAAAGAGGCCAGATAAATGGCCGAATAGCATTGCATTAGAAGCAAAGCCCTGATTTCCAGCACCCTGACAAGCTGCTGTGGTCCTGTGACTTAACCATTGCAGGGCACAGCTTGCACATCTGTGAAATGGTAGCAGTTTTACATCCCTGAAAATGGAGGTACAGACCAGTCTAGGTCACCAGTCTTGCCTGTGGGGTGCTATGCTCCTCAACATTATGGGAACACCCGCCAGTGAGGCTAATGCGACAGCATTCAGTTCTGTTTTGCGAACACTGGCCTTCAGAGACAGTTGATTCAGAACATTCAATGAACTGGTGGTAATTTTAGCCCATTTGTCTTAGTTATGGTAACCATTGCTGGATCCTGAAACACCATAACCAAAAGCAAGTTGGGGAAGAAAGGGTTTATTTGGCTTGCACTTCCACATCATAGTCCATCATTGAAGGAAGTCAGGGCAGGAACTCAAGCAGGGCAGGAACCTGAAGGCAGGGCTGATGCAGAGGTCATGGAGGGGTGCTGCTTACTGGCTTCCTCCTCATGACTTGCTCAGCCTGCTTTCTTAGAGAACCCAGGACCACCAGCCCAGGTGTGTCCCTATCCCCAATGGGCTGGGTCCTCCTCTATCAATCACTAATTAAGAAAATGCTCTGTAGTTGGCTCTTATGGGGACACATCCTCAGCTGTGGCTCCCTCCTTTCAGATGACTCTAGCTTGTGTCAAGTTGACATAAAATGAGCCAGCTCACCATTATACCCAATTCACTTCAAAGTTACAGATCTATTTGTGTAAAAACATTTTGGGGAGAGATAATAAGGTTAGAATTCATCCACTAAGCTATTTGGACCCATTGATTTTATCTTGTATCAAAGTTGACATAGAAGTCCTACTAAGTTACAGTTATCAGTTTGCTGTGCAGTGTACTGGGTCATTGACCAAGGTCTACTCAGTCCTTTTACCATACATGTGATCTTTCAGGCCTGTTGAAATCATACTTCATCTAGAAGAAGGGTTTTCCTAGAAGAAGGGTTTTCCTAAGATGTGCCTATTTGTGCCCGGACTTACTTATAAGATTTGCCCTTCCTTTCATATTCCCATATAGTAAGGATTATTATAATTGCTTTGGACAAAAAAAACATAAAGAGAATAAAAATAAACAGAAATACTTTCATAGGTCATTCATATAGCTAGGATGTGAGACCTGCTCTTTTACCCTGCAGCAGGTGGCAGTGTTGGCAAGGGGCTGAGTGTACTGGTGCCAACTGCTCTGCCTCTACCTCACCTGCTGTGGACAAGGCAGATACTTCAGTGGGCAGCTGTGATGAGGTCAAGTGCTCTACATAACCTGGGACCACAGCCATGTGGCTCATGCCTCTGAGCCTTGGCTTCCTATTCCCCAGCCCAGCTCAGCTTCTGCCACTGTCTGCATTTCCATTCAAACCTCCTCCCTTGCAGCACTGTAATTAACCTCAGCTTCTTAGGCTATGAAGGACATTAGTCTCTCCTTTTGGGCCATCCCCTTGCTTCTCATTAATTCATACTAATTATTAATACACACATACACATAGCACTCAGTGCCTGAGGCAGCTTGCACACCTCAGTGAAGCATATTATTGTCCTTCCTCCAGAGGATGGGATTCTTTCCTTGGGAACACATAGGATTCTTTGCCTAGTCATTGACCACCCTTGAGCATATGAGAATGGACCTCTCCTTTGCTTACAAAGTGCTCCGCTGTGAAATCTATTACGTTACCTTGACCATTTCCAATATGACTAAAGAAAAAGACATTAGCCTGTGAGGGCATTTTGAAATAATAACCAAAATGGTAATTCATCATATATTGAGTACCTATTATGTTCCAAATACACACAGATATATTAGTTCTGATCCTTGAAAGAAATACACTCATAAGCCACTTATAATCAGTTATAGATGATGGAACTAAATCACATGAAGGCTAAATGACAGACATGACCACACAGGTCACATATAGGGAGTCAAAGAAACAAATTACAGACATTTTTATTATATTTCAATGCTGGAAATTTCTGGGATTGTATGAAATCATCATCTCTGCTCAGGATTTCTGTATCAGAGTGACTCCTGAAATAAGATACTGGGTTTTAATATTAAACCCAAAGACATGTAAGCAAAATGAATGATTGCCATGTCTGCTTCACCAACACAAATAGAATCCTGCCCAGAAGATGTCTTGGATCTAGTCCATGAAACAAAATTCCCTATTCCCCCATCCTGCACCACCTCCTCTCCCTGTGAATGTCCCATTCCCTTCATCTGAACCAAGAGTCATTTTAGCAGGAAAGTAGCACAGGCAGCATAGCAGGAGATGGGTGTGGCTGTGTGCAATAGCACTCCAGGAGATGGGCGTGGCCGTGTGCAATAGCACGCTATTTATAAAGCAAGTGGCTGGCCCATTGGTGGTAGTTTTGCAACCTCCACCAGCCCCCCTGTGGGTCTCCTGTCCAGCAAGTCTCGCAGTCAGTGCTGGGGATACTTTTCAACTTTAGTTTTGTGACTAGAATCAGTGGGGCTCTGCCTTCCCTAGCAGTTCATCAATAGAGAGCTCAGATCAGAGGACTAAGGACACTTCCTGTGCCTCTCCCATGTTCATCTCTTTCCCCATCTCAATGGAGTCCCATTCATCATTCTCTCTTGTTTACTGTCTTGTAGCATTTCCACTCCTGCTGTCAGTGCATGTAGGCAAACCATGTGGGGGAGGGATCATCTACGTCTGCCCTCAGCTGTCTTTATGATTAAGTGTTTAGATCTTCCCAGCACTTCATAACAACTTCCTAAGCTAGGGCCAGTTGGTTTAGGCTGGGGGGATTTCTCCTCTTCAGATTTCAAGATCTCACAGAAACTCTTCTGGACCTTAGCAATACCTTATGCTCAGTGTGCCCTTGGCTCATTCCCTTAGCACTGAGCTGTGGCGAGCCCAGGCAGTGAGAAGTTGGGATGCTGCTGGGGGTGGAGAGATAATGGAGACATAACCACTGCCCTCAGTAGCTGTGTCCTCCATCTTCACATCCTTATAATCAAACCAGTCATAAGCAACCTTGCTCATCACTCTCACTCATTTGTCTGGAGTTGATTAATGACTTGGCAAAGAACAAGAACTGATGCCCGTTTTAATCACTGAACTGCTTCAGGAGTGTGTGAACTGGAAAGTGATTGTGGGTTAACATTTGGTCCTCACCATCCAAATGCCAATATATCAAAACGCTTTCCCCGCCGTCGGCGCCACCCAATCAGCGTTTCACTCATCTCAAGCAGTGTGTGATTCCATCTGATTCCAGCTAAACCAGAGCAGTCAGGCAATTGCCTGCGGTTTGTAGCAATGGTGCGTTCTTTATCTTTGCGACCTGATGGGGTGATGCTCGTAGTTTCTCATCTCTTGTCTTCAGGGTGTCAAAATAATAATTAGCAAGTTCTAGATGACATCCCTTCTACAGTGAACAGCCTTCCATCTGCTCAATCCCTCAGTGGAGTGGAGAGGAGCCCAGAGGAATCCTCTCCAGCCCCAGCTCTTCACGTAGATGCAGAGGCCAGTGAGAAGTTCCTGTCCAGACAACAACCCCCAGGGCTCAGCAGGGCCTTTTTGTAACTTTCTACTGTCAATTGAAGCTAGCCTTGAACCCATGATTTCGTAAGTCAAGGATTTTCATTACTTCCCCTGTGCCACCTGCATTCCAGATATACAAATTCTTTGTGTCTTAGTCAGGGTTTCTATTGCTGTGATGAAATACCATGACCAAAAAGCCAGTTGGGGAGGAAAGGGTTTATTTGGCTTACACTTCTGTGTTCATCATCAGAAGAAGTTGGGGAAGATCTCAAACAAGGCAGGAACCTGGATGCAGGAGCTAATGGAGAGGACATGGAGGAGTTCTGCTTACTGGCTTGCTCCTCATGGCTTGCTCAGTTCATATAGAACTTAGGACCAGCCCAGGGGGCCCCACCCACAATGGTCTGGGCCCTCCCCTTTAATCATCAATTAAGAAAATGCTCTACAGGCTTGCCTTCCGACCCCAATCTTATGGAGGGTTTTTCATAATTGAGTCTCCCTCCTCTCAGATGACTTTAGTTTATGTCAGGTTGACACAAAACTATCCAGTACACTTTGTATGCTCCTTGGCCCTTTCGTGCCTTCTTTCAGTCTGCTTTATTCTGTTCCTGCCCTCCAGTTACCAATGCAATGTGGCTGATTTCTTTCATCTGTATGATGGTTCGTATGCTCCTCTTTCCTGATTCCATCTGAATAGCTCTCTCCTTCAATCTGGGCTTTTTCCCCTTTGATACACCCGCATAACCCCTTTCCCCCCACCAAGGCCCCTCTGCCACATCACACAATCAACACTCTTGTCTTGTGTGTCTTCCAATCCATTCCACAAGGCGTTTTCTCCTCAGAAGAGACCAACCACACTTTGGAGCCACAGCCCATACACACCCATATATACAATAACCTGGTTGATGGACCAGATGAGGGAATCCAGTGGGCTTTGCTTTTGCAGAGTACAGTTCTACATATTTTAGGAAAATGAGAATTTCTCTTTTGTTCTAGTTCACTTCCCCATGTTTTCTCCCTGGGATTTGGCTGAGCGTGTAGGTTGTAGAACCTCCGTGTGCCCCTTTCTCTCAATTGTCTCCTTGTCTCTTGAACCATTCTGCCTAGAGCGCCTAATGGTTTCCCAGATCTGTACAGAAGGTTGGGGATTGGTTTGGTTTTTGTGAGCCAGCCTCTTCATCTTCAATGCAGTCCTCACAGGCCAGCATTCGCTGTGCGTACAGAGGTAGGCCCAGAGTCTCAGCTGTTGTTCTTGCACACTTGGCGGTAGCCCAGAACCCTTCCAGAGAGAAGATATGCTCACATGGAACAGACACCAGGCTGATGTCTAGGGTGCTAAGCAAGAGTGAGTGGTAAACGGCAGAGACAGTAAGGAAGAGCCTGTGTGTTGGGGAAGTAAAATAGGACTCTCTTAGGAGGAGGCACTGGGGGATGTGAGTTTAAATAACCTGGGGGGAGCAGGATCATTTCAGAGTGGGGAAGTAGCCTTGAGCCAAATGCGGGTGGCTTGGGTGTGGTCCCAGAGGAATAGTAAATCCACAGCTTTAAGGGAATGTGAGAGATTAGGACTGATTCCATCTTGAAGGGCATGGTTGTCTGGCCTGAGAAGTTTGGTTTCCATCTGATGACAGTTAAAGCAGGGGCCCTTTAGGACAAGAACCTTGACACTGAACACACATCATATGGGGGCAGAAGTGTCAGAAGGGATGGGGGTTCAGTCACAATCTGTTATTAAATAAGATCAGCAGCAAGAAGACGAATGCTTTAAAAGTACTTATGATAAGAAGAGCCAGGGAGAAACACAATTAATATACACAAGTCTGTGCACACCAGAAACATGGGATAGACAGATGAGACCGCAGAGAACAAGGTATCAGGAATTAGAGAGAGGCAGACAGGATTGATTCCTGGAGTTGATGGGAGGGATGAGGTCATGCTGTCTCAGGAGCTGATGGTGGGGAGTTGGAATGTGGATACCCAGATAAGGCCAGGAGAAGGCAGAAGCAGGTGTGAGAGGCAGTCTAGAATTACCTCAGCTGCATCATCAGAATGGAGCCAACGCCCTTTACTGAACACTCGGAGGGACTTTGGGAGTCATCCGGAACAGTAGTTGGACAGCACGGCTAGCAGATCTCGAGCAGGGAGAGAATGTACTGCACCTCAGCAGAGGCGAACAGAGGTAGGCGAGCGGCCCGTGGAGGCCGCAAAGCTTGTGGTTGTTGAGGTCAGAGATGTGATGGACTCTGCAAAGCTGACAGGAGCTGTTATTGTATCTGTGAACCCCAAGGGAGGGCTGGGGCAAGGACGGAAAACATCTTCGAACGTCTAGTCAGGCAGTAGGAGCTCAACCCTTTCCTCAGGTTCCTTTCTTCAGGGTGCCGCCACCCCATGGCCCAAAGCTGACTCTTCCTTCCCTTGGTCCAGGGAGGCTGTCCGCATTCAGGGACGGACAACTTCTACCAAAGGTGTAAGACCAAGAACTGATAGGACTGAGCTGCCTGGGGTCACAGTGCTCAGGAGCTGTCTGACGATCCCCTTCCCTTCCCTTGTCTCTCTCTTCTTTAGGAGCACAATGAGTTCAACTCTTCCATGGCCAGGAGCCAGACCAACACGGCCCGTATTGACGGGCTGCGGCCCGGCATGGTGTATGTGGTCCAAGTGCGTGCCCGGACTGTGGCTGGCTATGGCAAATTCAGTGGCAAGATGTGCTTCCAGACGCTGACAGATGGTAAGGCAGGTGAGGGGGCAGTGAGGGTTGGGGGTGAAAACCACGCAGACACAGGGCAGGCAACGGTGAAAGAAAACAACCCCATAGAAATCTCTGCGATACCCAGTCCCACCAGACTAGGGATGTTCCTTAGTAGGCCTTGTCTCCAAGCAGGGCCATGTGGACTGTTTCGGCACTCCGAATTCTGGTCTGTGTCTCTCTCACCATTTGACTGAACACCTTAGAAGGGTACCCCATGTGGCTCCGTACTCTGTGTTTCTGCACCGGGATAGTGAGAGCCTTTATGTCTCACAGGTGTCTCCTTAAGAGGATCCAGGGGCCTGGGCTGCCTCCTTCTCCCCTCCATCTCACTCCTCTATGCTCGGACCTAGAAATGGAACTCACTCCCTCTACGAGAAGGGGAGAAAAAAGGAGGCAATGTTTGGGCCATGTGCCCAGGATCTCAGAATATTGCAGTCACGTCACCCATGACCTGCTCAGGTGTTTTCAGAGAGAGAAACATCCTCCTGAATACCTTTTCTCACGGGGACAAAATACCCGGCAGAAATAATGGGAGGAAAGAGGCATTCATCATTTTGACCCACAGTGCAGGGGCATATGGTGGGAAGTCACGGCTGCAGGAACCTGAGCAGCCGTCCACATCGTTTCCACAGTCAGGAAACAGGAAGACGTGGATGGTGGCACCAAGCCCCTTTCACCTTTTTATCTAATCCAGGACCCCTGCCCATGGCCCTGTGTCACCTATATTTAGGGTATGTTTTCCCATCTCAATTAACCCAGGCTAGAAACTGTCTCATAGATATGCCAAGAGGTTTGTCTCTGGGCACATTCTAGATCCTTCCAGGTTGTCAGTTCTGTGAACTATTGCACACACACCTTTAAATACTTTTCTTTGGGAGTTTCTTTGTCCTGTGTTCTAACTTTGCTTCCTACTCTGAGACCACCCACAGCTCAGTGGACAATTTGCTGCAGCCTTGACATTGTGCATGTCTCACTACCCACCTCCTTCCCTTAGCTTACCATCTCCCAGAGTTTGTGCACTCCTGTATCTTTCTGCCTATCTATCTGCCTATATTGACTCATTCGTGAGCCATTTCTATCAAACTTCTAAACGTCAATCTATTCTTCAACCCATCCACTGGAAGCCCTTCATGTTTTCCTCGCTAGTTAACACACATTTGAAATGTCTTTTTTCCACAAAGCTTTTTATTTTAGACTGGCACTCTTAGTCTGGGTGCTTGATAAGACCTGAGGTTTTATCTTGGCATGCATATTTGAAAGCAGTTTCTACACTAATTAGAAATATTTTTTAAAAACCAAACTGTTTAATAAATTTATTGTGAAGGAAAGTTATGGAAGCCAGGGCTGGGTTTTCTGGTATGAGGAGAAAGATTAAGGAGAGCCATAGTTACCCCAGATGGTGCCCCCCACTTCGAAGCAACACAGCTGGATGCTTTGCATGAGCCGCCTGGCCCCTCTGAGACTAGAGTGTGTAGCCCATTGAGTCTATGCCAGGTGAGTTTTCTCTCACGTTTCAAGGCTGGTGAGATGGGGTAGAAAGGTGAGCCGTTCATTGAGATTAATAACACTTCTGGGATGGGAAGAACGCAGGCCATCTGCTTCTCCCTGAAGGACTCTGCTCCCCCATTTTGCACCTCACTTACCATCCAGATTTATAGGCACTTTGGCATCAGGAGGTACACAGGATTAAAAGCCCCAAACTCCAAATGCTCTGAGCACTGGTCTCTTGGCAATTCTGCTAGACAAATCAAGAAGTAACAAATCTCCCCCAAGAAGGCTATTCTTTTTACATTTGGCAGTTAAGTTTTGCAGACCCAAGAGAGGGAAGATGTAAGAGAGTTCTGGTAAGTGGCCAAATTTGAGAGAATTTATCTTAATGACGGGGCTTGTTTATTGGTGATGATGCTCACAGACACTGCAGGCGGGTCTGCAGCAGAGAAGGAGTTTGAAGATTGATCAGTGGGAGGGCCATCAAGGCAGGAGGACCTCCTTACAAAGGTGGGACCCTTGTAGGTCAGTGGCTATACTGGGCAGGTGACTGCCTCATGGTGCCCTGGCCACTCTTAGCTACTGTGTGCTAACCTTTGAGTTAGTTTTTTTCCCCGTTAGTATTAATTATTATCTTCATCATCATCATGATTATTACCTTTGGGTTTCATATTGTTCTATGAAGATTTGATTTATGAAGACCTTATCAAAGACTCATCATTATGGCTCCCTACATTTTATTTCCTGCCAACTTTCTTTTCCTAAATACATATCATAAAAAACACTCCCAGGTGGTGCTGAAGAGATGGTCCAGTTCTTAAAAATGTGTACTGTCTTCCCAAGTTCAGTTCCCAACATTCACTTCAGGAGTGGACTTAGAACCACCTGTAACTCCAGCTCCAGAGGATCCAATGCCCGCTGATGCCCATGGGTACCTGCACTCAGATTCCATAAAGCCATACTGTAGCACACACACAGATACACATAACGCAGATTCACAAACAACACTCTCAGCTGAGGAACCCAAAATCCCACCTCCAGTCTTCTTAGCTACTTTCTATAGTCTATAGAACGAGGTGTTTTAAGAGCCAACAACAGTCTGTGTAGATAGCTTCATCACAACACGCTTGCCACATAAGCATGAAGACACAAGTGTCAACATCACAACCCATGTTAAAAACAAAAAAAGAGAAAACCTGGCAGGGTTGCACACATTTATAATCCCAGTGCCAGGGAGGCAGAAATGCGTGGATTCCTGAGGCTAGGTGGCCAGCCAGTTTAGCCTAATTGGCAAGCCCTGGGTTTCAGTAAGAGATCTTATCTCAAAAGACAAAGTGGATGCTATCAGTAAAGTGTTTGCTGTTCAAATGTGAGGATCTGAGTTCGGCTCCCCAGCATCTACATAAAAAGCCAGGTAGAGCAGTTTGTGTCTCTAATCCCAGGGCTGGGGAAACAGAGGGATCTTAGGGCTTGATGGCCAGCCAGTCCATCTGGATCACTAACCTTCAAGTTCTGTGATGACTATGTATTTAAAAAAAATGGTGATGTTATTGCTGAGTATATCTGTGTGACCTCTGACCTCCATATATCCACACAGCACACGCACACACACCAAACTAAGAAGGATAGCTCCTGAGAAATATTCAAAGTTGTCTTCTGGTCTCAACACCCATGTGTGTGCACACACATACACACTAAGAGCCAACAGCCTTGTCTATAGAAGTAACTTTTTTACCCAAATATATGAAAGATGGTTCACAAATACTGGAAAGCATAAGACCTAGCTGAGGTACTGGTGAAACATGCATTCACCCTGGTCTTCACCAGTAGATTTGAGGAAGGGCTCAGAAATAGTGGGGTTTAACAACTATGCTCATGGTTTATAAGGACCCTTATTGTAGTCAGCTTTGTCATTGAGGTTTCCAGATAAAATATAGAGATCAGTTTAATTTGAATTCCAGATCAATAATGTTTAAGGATGAAAATCATCCATGCATTATTTGGTGCACATTTATACTAAAATAGCTTTCATCAGTTATCTGAGTGCAGGCTGTACTTTTTGTTTGCTGTATCTGACAAGTCTAATTATAATACAATAGAAACAGTTTGGCCTTCCATGCCTGGGTCTAAAGCTGTACATAATGGCTTCTTAGCAGTGTCCGATGACAACCACCTCCACCATAATAAGGATAACAAGCTGACTTGGGTGGCTGGTGTGGATTCAATAAGAGAGAAGTAGAATTTGGGTTCATTTGTGATGTAGGTCAGATACTATATGTGGTTTGACCTTTTATCAACTGTCAAGAGGCCTGAGAATCATGGAGGTAAAACAATTTCTTCCAAGACCACAAAGAATACATACACAGACAACACCAGGGTTTGGACCATCTCCGTCCCCTTCTGTGACCCCAAGCTGTTCCACTCTACCAGTAATGCAGGATTGTTTTAGCACTTGGCAGAAACCTCAATCCTTTCCTTGTCAAGTGGGAACTCAGAGTGCTGGGCAATTTCTCTGGCATCTCTTCATCCTCCACAGCTCCTGCTGCAGCGCTGGCTGACTGCAGATAAACTGTAAAAATCTGCTCAATGAATCTGTTGACAAGCTGCATTTCAACAGCGTGAGCTGCTTCAGCAACGGCTTTCCATTCCCCTCCATTGGTCTTACTCTTAACGCGGCAAACGGGACTTGGAAACACCTTCGGAGCCAGGCAGTGAAGGCTAGGAGTCACCTTCTCTTAGGAGACAATTATCATCAGCTCAGAGTTACCTGCTTTTTCACACTTGGAAGCATTAGAAACTGGGGCCCACACATACCCATATATCTGGTGTCTTTGGTGTCATGCACCGAGTCCAGCTATGTGCATGGGGCATATGGGGAAGACTCTAATTCCTTTCTTTCTCACCTAGATGATTACAAGTCAGAGCTGAGAGAGCAGCTACCCCTGATTGCTGGCTCCGCAGCAGCTGGGGTAGTATTTGTTGTGTCTCTGGTGGCCATCTCCATCGTCTGCAGCAGGTAGGTCCTCCCTTCTACCCTCCTCGAACCCAGGAAGCCCCTCTCTATATACCCTTCTCCCATGTTGGCCTTTTCTCAAGCTGGGCAGCCTGGGTGAGTTCTTCCACCAGCAGCCTAGAAATCTCAAGGTGATTTGTTTTCTTTGTGCCTCGGATAAAAACCTGCTATGGGAACTGGGCAAGACTATAAGTAAACAGCATCCATCCTCCAACCTCATTTTAGCCAAGACTTTTAGCCCCTCATGCACAAGGACTTTTCAGAGTGACAGTTACAAAATTGCATTTGACCCACTGGAGCATCTCAGCTATGCACCGACGGTCTTCTGGTTGGAGAGCTCAGGCCCTGGGCAGCAGGCAAAAGGCAAGCAGGCAGAAAAGGGGGGTAAGGAAGAGACGGTGTGAGCTGAGCTCTGCTGAGCTCTGGCCTGAAGGCCTTGTAAATTTTTAATACTGTTTGCAACTGCCTTGGGTGGTTATCCAAGGTACTGCCTGCAAAGTCCTGTAGCCAACTCTCACCGAGCAGCTCTGCAGTTCACTGGTATTGATGGGAGCCCTCTTGGCAGGTGCCCACAGCCTTTCCTGGTACCTTGCAGGTCTTTAGCTTGAAAGATGAAGCCTCTGCCCAAGGGAATGTGTATTGGTCAACCAGAATGTAAGTCAAGGCAGAAACCAAAACCTTCCAGTGAGGAGTCCCCAGTTTCTAATTCCAGGAGGCACCTAGGCTGAGTTCTGTGTCTGGGCACAAGCCCTGGGTGTGACCCTACTAAGAAAGCCCCTCTTCTGTCTGCAGGAAACGAGCTTACAGCAAAGAGGCTGTGTACAGCGATAAACTCCAGCATTACAGCACAGGCCGAGGTGAGTAGAGAGCACACGCCTCTGACGGCCCCGTGAATCAAGCCAGTTTGTGTGTACAGCAGTCCTCAGAGCCAGCTTAACTATGATCAGGTATAACAGCAAATGTCTGACAAGGCCTCCGTGCCCAAGTGGCCCCTCTCTGTAAGTCCCTGGAGACCTCAGGCTGTCCACTGCATTCCCTTTTTGGACAGTCACTGGATTCCTGGTGGGAGATTACTTTCTGCACTGATAAGCCATATTCGAGACAGGGGAAGACAGGGTTTAGCAAGTCAATGAATCCTGAAATCACACTCAGTGGGAAAAGATGGAGGGTTCTCTATTAACATCTTCTCCCTTATCTTATCCAGTTGAGTGGCTGGGGAATGTGTTAACCAAATTCCCAGATAAGCCGTAGAACATGAATGCAGGGAATTAAAAAGATAACAGAGCCCAGGAGGCTGAAGTGCTGGGGTATCTCCCAAGCGTTTTTCTTTTAAACAGTACCTTTAAAACTTTCTTGCATTCATTATCTTACCAATGCCCCCTCTCTCTTTTAAGCCTATGTTAAAAAAAATTGTTTTGAAACTCAAATTTCTCTCACCAACATACATATAATTCTATATCAAAATTGCTGCTCCTTCCTCTGAATGATTCTAGCACTGCAGTCTAAAATAGTTCTCAGGAGGATAGGTGGGCTACCTCCCTGCTTCCAGCAGCAGGTATTTAGATCCTTAAGACACTGTTTCTAAATGACTCTTTCAGAAGTCCACACCCCCCCCCCCCGCCCGAGAGATCTTCCCCAGCACACCAGGCTCTCCCCCGTAAACCACATCCCACTCCCATCCTCCTCTTGTGCCCTGAACCACTCTTGTTCTTAGCATTCAGCAGTGAGCAGATCCCATAGACACGTATAACCTGAAGCATGGGTTCAGGTTCACTGGGCTGCTTCTTTTGTTAGTAAAAATGGCTTCCAAGACTAAAATTCTCAGGGACCAGAAGGCTTTCCTTTTCCAAGGTCACTTGAGATGAGGATGAATACAGTGTTCACGGCTGCAGCCATGTTATGAAGGAGCGTGTGTTCTATCTAACGCAGAGGGTGCAAGTCTGGGCTGCTTAAAAGGCACTCTGTAGATATGTGTTTTCAATCAAGACCCAGCTGAAGGTTTATATAAGTTCAAACCTTTAATAACTAGGGTGTGTACAGGGGTAGGCATTGCAATGAGAAGCCACCGTAAGGCATCAGGACTCCCCAGGCCAGCTCTTGAAGTCAGACTTTGATATCTGACTCTCAGAAGATGTGTACCACTCTGGTGCCTCCGAATTGTCCCAAAGCTCACTCTCTGCTTCCCTTCTCTCGCTCCGACTTCTGACATTGCCTCCCTGTCGGCTTTGGGCCAGCTCCTTGCTGTGGTGAGCCACTAGATGTCCTTTTCAGATCTGGTTCCTGACCTCTTTGGGTAAAACATTTATAGATGGTCCTATTGGCCTGAAAGCAGTCAGGACCAGAAGAGTACATGATTGGGTTCAAAAGATGCCATCTCATTTTGAAGCCTAGAAATTTCAAAACAGTGCTCAAAAGTGTTTCTGCCAAGAATTCTCTTTCTAAAGATACGTCGTCCGTCTGAGGATCCCCAGGCATCCAGGGCAGTGATGATGCTCTTCGGACAACTTCAGCCTGGCATTTGACTGTTCTTCTCTTGAAGTGTGTCTCTGTCAGGCTACTGGGTGTACAAAGATGTGTTTCTAAAATGCTCATGGCTCCCTGTGTGGAGATTGGGGGTAGGGGGTTCATCACCTTGATAGCCACAGAGGGAGATATCTCTGGTTCCTAGCCTCTGTAGAAGAACTAATCCCCAGTCTTCAGCCATAGGCTCCTTGCTCCCTACCACCAGTGAGCATGGCTGGAGTCAGTCAGCGAGTTTCCCCGGTTGATGCTAGATGGATGTAGAGTTCTCACAGGGATGTTCAGTTTACTTCTTTGGCTCCCTTAGATGTATGAGCCATTCCTTGATGCCCTTCTCCTCTGGGCACAACTATTCTCTTTCAATCGACCCCTGACACCTGCCTCCCTGGGCTCTGACATCAGCTCCCTCCCACACACCTGGGCTCTCGGAAGCCACACCCTTGTGCGCTGAGTTGCATTTATGTACTTGTCTCCTGTGAACAACTGTCTCTTTGGAGAATCGCAGTGAAAGGAAGGCCCAGCACACTGAGAGCAGAAGAGAAAACTGAAACTCTGGTGAAGGAAGAACCTGACTGGGAAGGAAGGACAGACAGACAGAGGTGGGAGGGATGGCTACGGAAGATGCCATCTGTGCCTACACTAAGAACTTTAATACAGTAGCTTGCCTTGCTTGATTCCCATAGTCTTCATAGCCACTCAAGGAGACAGGTGGTAGTCCTGGAAGGACAAGTGACTTCCTGAGTGGCAAAGCTTGAGGGTTGAAGAGGTGGATTATGCACCCTCTGCTGACTGCAGACCTCATGGTCTTTCCATAGTGCAAAGGCTCAATGTACCTAGCCTTGGATGTAGTGTTCTAGTCTAATCCAAGATGCCCTGGTGTAGGCAGAGTTTTTCTGTGTTCCAGAAGCCACTCCCAGATAACCACAAAGAGGCTTAATATTAATTTTAAATGCTTAACCATTAGCTAACGCTTGCTGCTTGTTAACTCTTACAACTTAAATCAACCCATTTATATTAATGTACATTCTGCCATGTGGCATTACCTCTCTTTCATCTTGTACCTCCTGTTTCCTCTCTGCATCTGGCTGGAGACTCCTCTGACTCTGCCCTTCTTCTCCTCAGCCTTCTCTCTGCCCTGAAAATCCTGCCTAGCAATCAGCCAATCAGCTTTTTATTAAACCTATCACACTGACATATATTCACACAGTGTAAAGGAATATTCCACAGCCTGGTTGCTGATCTGTGAGTCCCCACCTCTGAGTCCTATTCCGAGAGTCAGAAGGCTCAAGTGTGCCCAACTGTGTATGCAGACATGTATGTAACTGTGTATGTGCCTGGACTCCTCATATGAATTTCCTCCATAGAGCGTGGACAGCTTCGGAGCTCTGAGGGCTCCCTGGTCTGGGAGTGACAGAACATCTGCAGCAGCTGCTCAGCTCTGTTCTCCATCATCTGGAGACCCCAAGTCCCCTGGCTTCTCTGGGGGTGCTACGAAGGAGCTGGTGGTTCTTGTCTTCCAGACTCTCCCTTTTAAAGTGGCACAGAGGTTGAAAGAGACAGAAAAGAAGTGTTTGCAACAGTCTCATCTTCCCTAACTAGTCAAGGCGTGGTAGATCTGGTTACTGGAAAACATGATGTTATATTCAGGAACTGACTCATATCGCACCCCTGACCCTAAAACAGCGGTTTTCAAACCTTTCTAATGCTACAACCCTTTTATACAGTTCCTCATGTTGTGGTGACCCCCAATCATAAAATTACTTTTGTTGCTACTTCATAACTGTAATTTTCTACTCTTATGAATCAGAATATAAATATTTGATATATAGGGTATCTGATATGTAGCTCCTATGGGGGTCGTGACCCACAGGTTGAGAACTTGGTGAACAGGGATGTAAAGGGGAATTTGAATTGGTGGAAAGACACTCCCTGGAGGGTGGGCCAGTTTGTCTAATAAAGAGTTATTGAGCCAGAGGTTCATGTTCAAGGATGGGTAGAAAGTGACATGGGCTTCTCATGTTCAGGAATGGATAGATAATATGTTGCCATGGTTTCTTGGCCCAGTTATCGTAAATTGTTGGCTAATCTCAGAAGACTTGGACAGGATGATCCTGGCAGAGCAGGGAGGCTTAGGAACCTAACTTCAAGAAGTTATGGTTCTTTCTGTTTGGGGGAAATGCAAACAGGTGTCCAGGGAACTTAGGCCATTCCCAGTTTCTGAGCTGGGTGGGTTGCATGAGGTTGGAGATAAAGGGAGACTGGGGTTTGTGGAAGGTTAGGGGCTTTAGGAGATCAGTCCTAAGAAAATACAAATTACAACGTCTACTGGCATGTTTTGATAAAAATCATAAATGAGGTATGGACCTGTATTCATCAGGATTCTCTAGAGGACCAAAAGAGATGAGTAAACACACACACACACACACACACACACACACACACACACACACACGTACGTAACATGAGGGCCTGCTTGTTGGGGTTTCTGTCCTGCCCAGTTCCCACAGTTGGTAAATCCCAAAGAAAATTACACAAAGGTCTGCATAAGTTATAAACTGATTGGCCCATTAGCTCAGGCTTCTTATTAACTCTTATAACTTACATTAGCCCATTATTCTTATCTGTGTTAGCCACATGGCTCAGTACCTTTTTCGGCAGGGCAGGTCACATCTTCCTTCTTCCGTGTCTGGGCAAGACTCCCGAGGAAGCTTCCTCTTCCCAGAATTCCCCTGTTCTCATTGACCTGCCTCTACCTCCTGTCTGGTTATCCCACCTATACTTCCTGCCTGGCTACTGACCAATCAGCGTTTTTTTAAAAACATAATTGACAGAATACAGAATTGTCCCACACCACTTCCCCCTCTTTTTTTTAAAACAAAGGAAAATATCCATAGTTCATTTTTTGGGAATGTGGGTATAGTATGTTAGGCTACTTCCTGCTGGATGGGGGTGCCCTTTTTATCTACACTGATACCAAAAGGCACCACCCACAGTCAGAGTGGTTCTTCTCATATCAATCAAAGAAATCAGTATGCTTTTCCAGGTGAGGCGCCCTAGTCAGATGATTCTGATGTGTGGCAAATAGATATTACTATTTGACACATACTTGAGATTGGAAAACACAGAAATCTTCAGACAAAGCAAAGGAGCAAAGGGAGGACACAGTTGTGAGTCTGGGCCCAGACAAATGCCCCAAGCTTCTGTGAAACACATGGGGCTGAGAATATGAACTGGAGTTCTGTCACCATTAGGAATAGACAAGAAGTGATTAAGAAAAAAATATGGGACCTCGCCTCTTCTAATTAGACCATATATTTAGTAAATTCAAGAATTATGGGTAGCAAATGATTATTTTGGCAAAAACATCATATGGTATAATGGAAGGCATTGTTAAGTAGATATAGACTTTGTCTTCACATGGAGAGAAAGTGAGTTAGTGACTGTCACTCAGGGGGAAGGTCCCTGGCGTTATTCTAGTTCTTGTCCTATTCAATCCATATTTGTTTGATTGCTTTTTTTTTAACTTCATGAGTCAGATGCTGATCGAGTTTATAGGTAACAGTTGGGAAGCAGAACTAACACCATAAAAGACAGAATCAAAATTCAGAGTTACCCAACAGCTTTGAATGCTAATTTGAAATCTGCAAGACAAAATGTTAACAGGATAAATCTGGAACCTAGTGTTTAGGTTAAAACAAAACTGAAGCAGTACAAATAGGGAGTGATCCCACTTACTATTTATTTGTGTGGGGAAAAAAAAGCCCAGCTGATCACATGCTGATGAAGAATACTAGTAAGGTCCTTTGGAGCCCTTGCTGTATTAACTGTTTACATCCTCCCTTTGTTCTGTTAAGAACCCACTCAGGGTCGTGGACTCTATCCTAGAGACCTGATTTCAAGAAGGACACATTCTACAAAGCACCTATCCAGATGAGAGCAGCCTGCCTGCCTGTGTTGGATGCGGCAAGTGTCTGACTCATTGGTATTATGTTATCAGATGCACAGGGGCTGTCCTTTAAAGAGCTTCCTCTACAGTAAGGTTAGGGTTTGAGAACTTTTAGTAATGGATGCTATTGAAAAGATTCCTGCCTTAGGTGGGAGATGGGATGAAGTCACACCCAGGAGCATGTCTGAATTACTGCATTCTGAGTGGCTGGTACATTCTGAACTTCAGAGATAGCACCTGGCCCCCAAGGAATCACCTGAGACCTGGTATGCAGGACAGGAGGACCCTGGAAGGAAAAGACTGACTGGGACATTAAGAGTGGATCATATGTGAGTGAAGGCCTGCAGACATACAAGGAAAGGCTCCTTGGTATAAAAGCAGGTTGAGTTTTCAGTCAATATTTATTAAATGTCAAATAAATGGAAAGATCTAGATTCACCCATGTGTGCTTTTGGCAATGTTACCTCCAGTAGTTCCAAGATCATTATCTGTAACATGAGGGCCTGCTTGTTGTGGTCCTGCCCAGTTCCCACAGTCATTAGGTCCCAAAGAAATCACACCGAGGTCTTCATAAGTTATAAACTGATTGACCTATTAGCTCAGGCTTCATATTAGCTCTTATAACTTATATTAGCCCATTATTCTAGTATATGTTAGCCACATGTTCAGTATCTTTTTCAGCAGGGCAGGTTACATCCTGCTTCTTCGGTGTCTGGACAGGACTGGGAAGGAATGGGCTTCCTCCTTCCCAGAATTCTCCTGTTCTCATTGACCCGCCTCTACTTCCTGTCTGGTAGTCCCACCTATACTTCCTGCCTGGCTAATGGCCAATCAGCATTTATTTAAAACATAATTGACAGAATATAGAATTGTTCCACACCAATTATCTATTGCCCTCGGGTTCCCAGTAGAACTTCAGCAGCCCAGCACCAGAGATCCTTTCCTGGAAGGGCTTGTCTGTCCTGGTCACAGGTACCGATAAGGTGGGAAGGTGTTAAGCAATTCTCCAGGAGTGTTTGCTCTTGCCTCTTCTCTTGTTCTCCTCCCAGCACTTTGGTTGCAAATGCTGCCATCTTATACCTTAAGTAATTACTGAGGCCACTTCACAACCATTTCCCCAGCCTACAGTCCCTTCCTCAGCAAAATAAGCTCTCCAGTGTTCTGGACTCAGAATACCCCTCCAGTGTCCTGCTCTCAGAATACCCCTTCACTGCTGATAAAACAGTTATCAGCTCTGTGGGCCCAGTGGCATCAGTTGTCATGCCTGTGCTTGGTAATCGAGGCCCCTGTGCTTGTCTATCAACATTGCTGCCTCTGCTTCGAGCTGGTCTCCCTCTTCCTCTACACCCGGTACCAAGACTCTCTCTGAACATTCCAAACTTCTTTGTAGTAACATGTACTGTTTCCTTCTGTATTTAATCCAGTCTGGAGCTTCTAGGAGTATGACCTTGAAGAGTGGCATCCATGCCTTCTGGCTTCTCTAGTCTCTGTAGTGTTTACAACCCATTCCTGGTATGGTCTCCTGATTCAACACTACCCAGCACTGTGCCCTTTCATGTCTCAGTCACAGGAAGAGCCCTGGGAGCCTTGCTTTCCTAAGGATGCCACAGTGTTTGTTGGATGTCTAACAATGTTGAGGAAAAAGAGGGAGGCTTGTCACCCGAGGCAGAGTATCAGAGAAACTGCACATGTTTCTAAATAGCTCCCCTCTCATGCTCAAATACCTGGACAAAACTGCATGGGTCACAAGGTGACAAAGTCTTGGATTCAGAATGAGGTACAAGCAGGCACACTTCCACGCTTCCTTATGACTCCATCAAAACCTGCTGGGATACAAGAATATTAATGACTGGAAACAACCCATCACATTCTCTGACCTGACCCTGTGGGTTCTAGCAATCCTTCCTCAGCTAGGGGCTCACTGGCTTTTGCTGGACCCTCTGAAGCCCTCAGATCTGTTGTCACAACTGGCCTACAGATGTCCTTGCTACTAGTTCTACACTCAGAGTGCGCACCAGGCTTGCACAAGGGCACTGGGTCATCTCCCATAGCTGAGTCTGTGCATGTCACCTGCTGTTTACAGTAGTGAGCTCTCAATTTTTCCCTGCACCCTTGGCACTTTTAAATGTCTCCATAACCTTTCAAATTTCCCAGAAAGACTTCTAGCATCCCCAGGGCTCATCTCAGGCACTTCCGTTGATCCCCTGGTGCAGGGCCTCTGACCGTAGAAAAGAATTTCTTCTGCTTCCAGAACTATTTGATGCCATGCAAGAAGGTACCCGACAGTGGTGAAGCCATGCTCCCCATGAACATATTTACAAACTCAATCTTTATTGGAGATTTGTAGACTAGGAGATAGGAAAGCTGGGGTGTGCTGCCTAACAAAGCACTAACTATCAAGACACTAACAGCCAGAAGTTGAAGTTCACACAAGCCCGTTTTATGCCAAAGATATGCAATCTATGACAAAAACATGGAAACTTAAACACGGCTAACAGTATTTAACAGTATTTTTGTTACTAACAATGGTGTGAAGGCCACGTCAATCACTCTAAAATGCTGGGTATTATAGGGGTCTGTTGCCTCTGATATTGTCACCATTTCCTCTAACAGCAAGAAAACATCTTTTGCGCCCAGTCTTCTAGTGTCTGTGCCTCACTCTGTTGCTGACTTGATTCCTTGCTCACTGTCTGGTGATTCATTGCACTAAATACCGTTTTCCTGATAATTAAAAACTGCTCACTGGCAAGTGGGAGCAGGAACAGGCTGATGCGGGATTTATGCAGAAACACAAAATGAGCCGAAAGACAAATGACCTGTTCCGCCTAGCAAAAGGCATTTTTTTCCCTTCCTCCTCTTCTGGGATTTGAGAAAGGCTGACTAGAGCTTGGGAGCTTGGTCTAGGGAGCTCTGTCATCATAGAAGGAGGTGTATGCAAGGGGCTCCATTGTATTCATATGCTTAGCCAAATCCCTTTATTAATTTGGAATAACAAGACCCCTGCCTGCAGCCCAGTACCTGGACCAGGGCCATCTTTTCCTCCTGCTGTATTGGACTCTTAACAGGTTATGGCTAGAGAAAAGGCACTAATTTTGAGCCATTTCTTAGACCTTGATTGAACTTTCCCAGTTTCCTTCCTCCAAATAATAATACTTTTACTCAATGTCAAGGAAAACTGGTAGTGATTCTTAGTGATGCATTAGATGCAGGATTTAGGGCATTCATTTTGGTTGGACATTTCAACAGATCGTAGTCCCGGGCTTTAAGCAGCCTTCTTGGCTTCTGAGGAAATGCCTCAGTGAGAGCCAGAGCCCTGAGACACAGCACAGCAGTTATGATGTTATATGCATGTACACGTGAGTGCAAATGCATGTACATATGTATTCACACTTTCCAACTCCTCAGATGTCTTTTGGGGAGTGAAATCCATGCCTCGTCACAGGGTAGACATTTTCCCATCTGCGTGCACTTTGTGGCACACTGCCGGCCTAAAGAATGGAGGCTCCATCAGGAGATGAGCTGTCTCCCTTCTGGGGATAGCTTATTCCCCAAACTGGCTGAAGCCAATATCTGTAAAGCTCATTAGCACAGAATCCTTCCCCATTCATCCTCATATACGTCTTTACTTGCAACCCATTCATTACAGCCCATTCTAGATTGTTTAATTAGTTTCCATGGAAGAACTCCTTCAGGACAGCTTAGCATACATCTTTAAAAGCTCTTGATCTAAAATAACAAGGTAGCTATTTTGAAAGTAACTAATGTAACCCTAAGTGGCTTACATTCCCCCACTGCCCACCAGGCCTCACTTCCTTTTCTACCTCCCCATACACTTCTGAGAGAAAAGATTGTTGGTAACAGTAATGAGTCTATTAGTCAGGGAGTCTTTCCAGTACCTGGGGCACTGTGCTGGGCCTGCCACTTGTCATAGGCTCTTTATTCTCACAGGCAAGCTGGAAGGGAAGTCTCATTTCCCCTCTTGTTGGAGAAGCTGTTGTGAGAGATAAGTCTGAACTTGCTGTATTATGCAGGATTAATAAAGTACTTTGGGGGTCTAATGTCATCTGCAGATCTCAGCATCGGGGATGCACAGAATTAGGAGGGAAAATCACAGCTTACTGACACTACCCTGGTGTCCTTTTTTACCCCTCTTTTCTTCTTTGCATTTTGAGTGTTTCTGTACTGTCTTGTATGCCTCCTTCATCTTTCTGCGTATGCTGGCTGACCTCCACTGTCAGCATCTCTGTTTCTTTGTCTGACTGTGTTCTCTGGCTCTAGAGTCTCCCTCCTGCCTATGTTACTGGCCATTCAGTGCCTACATGTTGACTATGGCAATCTCTATGGAAATACCTCGGCTCCTTTAACCCTAGGGAGGGCCCATTCTGAAGCTTGTGGTTACCTATTTAAGTTCACAGAGTGCCCTCGAGGAGATAAAGCCAGTTATAATAGCCTACAATAGTCAGTGGCTTAAGGACACACCTTATATCTGCCACCTTTTGTTTCCTGTTTGATTTCCTTTTTCCCTTCCTCCACTTCTTGGCATTCTCCAGATAAGCCATTTGCTTTCATAGCTTGGCTGTTAGGGCAGTTTCTAGGGAAACCCTAAGCAGGGCTGGGGCAGCCTGGAGATGCTGCCCTGGGCTTCTCACAAGCTTGAAGTTACCTTTGCTCTTCACCTGTTCTGCACGGCAGGTGGGAAGTCAATGATGCTCATTTCTAGCTGCCCTTGGTCCATCGCTACCACAGAGCTTCCCTCTCGTGCACATGTGCACACATACTGCTGTCCTCCAGGGTGTAGAATGTTTCAGGTGTGCAACAAGCCTCCTGCTGCCAAGAGTCACTCTGAATGTGGCCCAAGACAAAAATCATAAACTTACTTAAATCATTATGAGATTTTTTTTGCCATTTTGTTGTTTAGCTCTGTTGCTTGGTTTTTGATCATGAAGTTTGTTGATAGTGTTTCATGGTGTCAACAGATTGGACATAGACAGAGGTAAAGATCTCTGTTTGCTTTGTCCAAATTTTAGTTAGTGCATTCCAAAGTCAAAGACATCATCAGGTTATGTATAGGTATGTATGGGGGAGGGGTGCAAGCACAGGTTCATGAGCATACGTGTGCACACTTGTTGGATGGACAATGGTCAAGGTCAACCTTGTTTGTTGTTCTTCATGTGTTGTCCAGTTTTTTTGTGTTTTTGTGTTTTTGTTTTTTTGAGACAAGATCTGTCTTTGGAATGTTGCTATTTTAGGCCGGGCTGGCTGGGTAGCGAACCCTGGGGAGTCACCTGTCTCTGCCTCCCCAGCACCGGGGTTACAGTTCGATGCCACTACATCTGGAATTTTGCACAGATGTTAGCATCACACTCAGGTCCTCATGCTTGCAGGAGAAGCACTTTCCTGACTCAGCCATGCCCCTAACCTCTCAATCCTACCCACAGAAGCTTTCTAGAACATGCTGACTACTTTCAAACAAGCAGTTCAGAATACTAGGAACAGTACTTGCTTAAGGACAAAAGAACATACCTTTTAGGAATACCTGTTACTTATGTCAGGGCATTTGGCTTCCTTTGACTGAAAAAATAAATCTCCCCTGTCTTCAGTGTATCTTCCTTCCTTTGCTGGACTGTGTCCTAGGATTTTAATCCTTTCCTGAGTAAGGAGGTGATCAAGACATTCAGAGAGGAATCAGATGTTTTGCTGATGGGAAATGACAGAACGGGAGCATGGACAGAAGGAGGCAATAGGGAGTAAAGTGTGGGTGAGGTTCACAGACAAGGCTTTAGGAAGCTGAAGCCCAGCCTCAGCTTTGATCCCCAACACTGCACACAGAGACCCACCTGCCCTGCCCTTGCTGATCTGTCTCCTCCAGGAGCATACCGCAGCAGGCCGCAGGGATTATGGCAATTGACCAGCCATCCTGTCTTTTGGAGGCCCCACCTTTCACCATCCCAGCCCTGTGGAAACAATTTCTACACTTCACTTAATGACACATCAAACAAGTTGAAAAATTACATTTCCAACGAATCCATTTGTTTTTTGTGTTCCACTTGCGTTTTTAGTCCCCTGTCCTCTACTTTTTGAAAGTACTTTCTCTGCAGTGACAATTCTCTATTTTGTCCTCAAGCACACCTATCTATCTTGCCACTGTATACATCAGTGACAAGGCTTGTATTCCTTTATGTATTTCTCATCTACCACTTTATTCGTTTTTCATACTTCAGTGTGTCTGAAGGCATGGGGGGTTCAATTACCATTTTCCTTTCATCCCACCTCATTTTTCCTACATAGACGTTGCTCTTTCCTGCATTAATATTTTCTAAGCTTTCCGCTCACATTTTCTCTTCTGGTGTACAGTGTTGGCACTTCTGTCTTGAGGGTTTTCTAATAGCGACTCCCTCCTTCTTTAAAAAAAAATTCCACCCTCATCCCTCTTGTGGCCATGGACCACAGCCGTCAGTTATAACCTTAACGGTGGTCTCCACTCAGGAAAGTTGTCAAGTTGATAAATATTGATATCTACCCTACCATTTTACCACCGCTTTTCTGCTAATGCATTTGGTTGGCATCAATCAGCTTCTTTGCCTTCTGTGAGTGCCTGGTGTGGGAACTGGTCCCGATCTGTCACTTATAAGTAATCTGTTCCACATTTCATCCAGAGCATAAAAAGAGAAAAAATATGGAGGAGAAGTAGAGGGCAGAGAACCAGAGTGGTCCAGGGAAAAGAGAGATAGGGAGACCCAGGAAGAAGAGGTTGCACAGAGGAAGAGATTGCACAGCAACCTGATTAAGAGAAGGGCTCCTCCCAGGAATACCATTGGTGCTAGGGACATCGGTAATAGCAGTGAACCGTATCCTGTCTGGGATGTTAACCTGCTTATCTCATCCAATAAGGCTCTCCAGGGATGAAGATCTACATTGATCCCTTCACTTATGAGGACCCCAATGAAGCTGTTCGGGAGTTTGCCAAGGAGATTGATGTGTCTTTTGTGAAAATTGAAGAGGTCATCGGAGCAGGTATGGCTCTTCTCTCCCCTCGTCTCTGTCTTCTTGTTGTCCAAACATTGTCTTCCTAACATTCTAGATGTCTTTCATACTTTTCAGAAGATAAATCTGGACCACTAGAACATGCAAGAATGTTGCTTGGGATCTTTGGGGACCTTGGTCACAGTGGCTAAGCTTGCTCCTCTCTCAATGTCCCGAAGGCTTAGAAAATCCACTTATGGAATTGGGAGTCACATTGGGAAGCATACCCCAGTAGGACACCATCCCATGCTTTGGGTTCTTCTTAAGCACTGCATCCTTGCCCCCCGACCCCACCACCTCAGCCTCACTGTGGAAGGCCCTGGAACTCTCCCTGTCACCACAGACTGCCACCTGCCACCAAACCCTCAGCAGTTCCAGCTGGCCGATTAGAACCTTATCCACTGGGGTCTCTATATCTATTGACTATCATTAAATACTTTACTGAAGCATGACTTTCACTTCTATGTTGATAATTTTCCCTTCCTCTTTAGACACTGACATATTTAAGGATCGTGTGTTGGAAGGTTGGGTACCAGATAAATTGGATTGCTCTTATAGGCTCTGGTTTCTCCAGGAAACTTAAGAATGTTGAGGAGGCGTGCCTGCTGTCTTGCACTCTGTTTGCCCACGTTATTAATTGTTGTTATGACTCACGGTAATGGCGCTAGTGATTTTAATGTTGTTATTTATGTCATGTGCTTAGAGTGATGTGTTCTGGACTGCATTTCATCCCAGACAGCACACATCAACACCCCTCCTGCCTTTGTCAGGGGACGAGTAAAGAGCCTTTTCGCTTTATGATCCTGCCAAGGAGCTACAATTTGGGGTGAGCTCACCAACTGCCGGATGCCCATAAAGGGACAACTGATGGCCCCGCTCTATCCTTCACCTTCCATCATTTGCCAGTGCTGCTGTGTTTGTGCATTCAGCTCAGAGGAGAGTCAGTGTTTTTGGTGTGGCTTGCATGGTATTACGAGAGATTCATTTAACAAATTACATGATGTTCAGCAGCATCCCATTAAGAATTGTGTCTGTCCCTGCTGACCAGCCTCTACCAAGTCCCATCTCCTTGTGATTCAGAGCCATCCCAGAACTGATCCCTATGGGTATTAACTCACATTTAGCAACTGGATACAATTTCAAGGCAAGATACTCTACATTCCCTTCTCCCATCCCTGCCTCACTGAGACTGGCTTTCCCTTTTGCTAATAAAGAGCTTGGTTGCCAAACAAAAAGCAAAAAGTAACAATTACACAATATAATTGACAATGTTTCTCTTAGCCACCCAGAAGAATTGGTGCAGAAAGAGAAAACTGGTTTGCAATATGGAAAAAAATATCAAGAACAAAAGCAAGAGCCACAAAGGAAAAATCAATAGTCGTCCAATCTTCCCTCCTCCCCCCTTCTTCCCTCCTCCCTTCTTTCCTTCCTCCTTTTTCCCTCCCTTCCTCCCTTCTCTTCTTTGTCTTCTTCCATCAAAAGCCTTCAGTGAATACTTTCTGTACTCTGAAGAAGAAGAATGGCTCCTTTGCTCTGAAGGCTGACAGACTTAGACGGAAGTCAGGGAAGTGGTCACAGCCAGCTCTTTCAGACCATCACAGTGCAGGGAGAGGAACCACTGGGAGCCCTTGCAGGATGTGTGTAGTTCCGTGGGCCGAGGGTCCTGAGGGATCAGGAGGGCTCCTGTATTCCTTGCTTTTCTTCTTGTGACCAGATACTTGACAAGGAGCCCTTAAGGTAGGAAGGGTTTATTTTGCCTTATGGCTTAAGAAGTGATGCAGTGCATCGTGGAGGAAAGGCAGCAGGAGCCTGAAGCACCTGGTCAGGATGCAGAGCACAGCTGGGAAGCAAACTTCACTGCTTGCCCGTAGAGAGCCACTCCTCCAGCAAGGCCACAACCTTTTTTCCGCCTTTCAAAATGTATTACTTCTAGGATGCATGTGAGTATTTTGCCTGAATGTATGGGGACCATGAACATGCTTAGTGCCCACAGAAGTCAGAAGAGGGCAGCAGATCCCTTGAAAGTAGACCTGTGGATGACTATGAGCCACCATGTGGGTGCTGGGACTTGAAACTGAGTCCTTTGTAAGTGCTATTAATCATTAAGTCCTCTCTACAGCCCCTTACACCTAACCTCTTAAAGCAGCAGCCAGCTGGGATCAAGTATTCAAGTAAATTAACATATTGGGCCAGCTTATATTAAACCAGAACAACTCCACAAAAGATATAATCTTCATGACTGAAAACTAGTAGGAAAAAGATAAGGTTCTGTGAAATGCATTAGGGCAGTGGTTCTCAACCTGTGGGTCTCGACCCTCTTGGGGTCAGGAGTCACATAAAACCACACTAAAACACAGATATTTGCATTATGATTCATAACAGTAGCAAGATTGCAGTTATAAAGTAGTAACAAAAATAATTGTATGGTTGGGATCAATATGAGGAATTGTGTTAAAGGGCCGCAGCATTAGGAAGGTTGAGAGCCACTGCATGAGAGAGAGGCAGTGACGGAAAAGGAATGCCACACGATCCAAGGAGGAAAATGGACATTATGCTCCAGTTCAGGCGTGCTGGAGTAAGCCTGTGCTAGCTCACACCGGCCAACTTGTGTGCCTCTTCCCAGCCATGTGCACTACCATTGCTGTTCACCATTGACTCTTAGAGGCATATTTACACCGTGGGAATTGGTGAACACTGTGAGCCATGAACTGTTTCTCCCTGGCTCTTGATTTTTGAGAGAGCTAGCTGCACATTGTGGTAGTGTGAATGTAGTTGGCTGCCATAGTCTCATAGGGAGTGGCTCTATTAGGAGGTGTGGTTTTGTTGGAGTTGGTATGGTCTTGTTGGAGGAAGTGTGTCACTGTGGGGGTGGGCTTTGGGGTTTCCTATGCTTGGAATAATGCACAGTGAGTTGATTGACTTCCTGTGGCCTGCAAGACATAGCACTCTCAGCTCCGGCACAACATCTGCCTGCCTGCCACCATGCTCCCAGTCATTATGACAATGGACTGAACCTCTGAAACTGTAAGCCAGCTACCCCAACTAAATGTTTTCTTTATAAGAGTTTCCGTGGTCATGGTGTCTCTTCACAGCAATAGAAACCCTAATTAAGACACACACATACCATCCTACATCTCTAGAGTGTACAAGGAACGCCACTTCATAGACGGTACAAGGCTATTTTAAAGAGGTTACTGAGGCCTTTGCCTATCAAATATGGAACCAGAGAAGGCTGTGCTTGTTGCAGGAGAGGTTAATTTTAGTGTTCAGAAAAAACCCTTCATTCCTTATTAAACTGTAGTAGATGCTGGGAAATGTACACAGTGTTTAACAGTCTCTGCCATGGGAAAGTATTGGTTAGCACAAAACAGAGGGAAAAAGAGATTGAGAAATTAGGGAAGATACAGCCTTGGAGACATGAGGAGAGGCTTGCTGTCAGGGAGGACTCAGGGAAGAGACACCTGAATGACCACTGAGGACAAATCCAATTAGATGGAGTAAGATCAGAGAAAGACAAAGCTGCTGGAAAGCGTTCTTGTGGGTTAGTTTGGAGAGTCAGCCTGACCTAGAGATGTAAGAACTGTAGTACAGATTTTCCCCAAGGGAAAAACGGGGTCCTGAGCAGGTTGAGCAAAAGGATGGCATTCAGAGAGTGGACCGTGGTAACTGCTGTAGGTCTGATGGAAAGATTATGGGAAAGAGTGGGTCAGCCTTCTGAAGCCTTGAAACCAGTTATCTGACTTTGACTAGATGTGGGAAGAGGTTCTGGGAGACTGATTCTGGGATAATGGGTAGAATGGGAGATGGCATTGACATAATAGATACCCAAGCTGGAGTATAGTATAGCAAATGGCACTACTATGAGGTTTAGCAACTGGAGTTGATAGGGGCAGTTGGCATGGAGGCGGGGCCCAGAAATGAGGACCATCAGGTTAAGTACCAAGAAGGCAGAGTAGGGCTGCCTAGCACCTAGGGTGTGGGAGTGCTGGGTATGCGTAGAGTGAAGGTCAGCGGAATCTGGAAAATAGGAGACAGACAACTTGCATTAACTTCAAAGTATCATCTAAAGTTGTTTAGGATGTTGAGCAAAAGAATGAAAAATAATCATTGAAGAGCCTGGTGTGACTCCACTCAAGAAGATTAATATGTAATTGATACGTAGTTACCTGTTTTAAGTTCACCTTTCCTTGTGGGACTCACAGTTCTATTAGAGGGTGAGAATGCACATGCTTTTATTAATCTGGTACCTGACCTAGTGTGTGGAACTTTGTTGTTCAACTAGATGTTTGTCAGATGTGCTGATGACAGTGGGTACTTAGAGGAAAACGTGGCTGGGGTAAAAATTTTGAGAGCTAGACAGAGTTTGAGGGAATGAAGAGAAAGACTAGAGAGATGGAATAAGGACAGGGAGTATTTGGCACTCTGAAGGTGGCTCACTGGACCGAGGGAAAGCCAACCCATCCCCTTTCTCATGTGGACAGTGGGATCAACTGAGGTCTCTGTCAAGAAGGCAACACACCACTCTGGTCTTGATGGAGACTATCAGCTCATGGTTACCATGGGCGTGACTAATAGGAGTCATCTCATTGGTCGCTTTCAGCTCTTTGGTTAGTTTTGATCAGCTGGATTTCCCTAGAAAATTTCCCTAGTCAGGGCTTCCATATATGTTATTACAGAATGAAAAGCATTCCGGTGTTGAGTTCGCACCCTGTGCAACTATGCAGTAGCCTGAGCATATGGCTGTTAAGTGCATGAAATTGTAGGTAAGGATGTCATTAGAGGTGGTATCCAGGGGAGAGCATGCTGACTATATTTTAGTGAATAAATGCCCGTCTCTAGTAGCTACTAATCCAGTCCTTCCACCATAGATGATTATGTACAAGAAGGCTGTTTGCCAGGAAGGACTGGGTAAGGAAATGGATGCTGTATACAGATGGATGTGTGCTCACTATGTGGGGCTGTTATCTTTGGATGAATTTCTGCAGAGAAAGGTTCCTTGCTAACCCGACACTCTTGGTATCATTTAGAGTGAAGATGGGGAATATGAGGGTAGCAGGAAGGGTTCTAGAAGAGGAGCCCAAGGTGATGTCTCTAGGAAACGTAATTAAAGTGTGCAGTACATTCTAACACGTGCTGTGTGCCTGGCACTACCCTGTGTATTTCACAAGTACTGTGCATTTAATCCTTGTAATAGCCTGTGAGTCAGAGTTGATGTTTACGTGTGTATGGGTCTTTTAGGCTGGTGAGGAAATCAACATGCAGGGGATAGCTTGCTCCAGGCTGTGCTGCCCTTGAGTTAATGATGCAGCTACAATTTAAACCCAGATGCAGACGATCCAGAGCTGGTAAATGAAACCCCTGCACTCGCTGCCACTTTCGTTGCTGTGGAAAAAAACGGCTAAATACACAGTCGTTGCTTCTGCTGGTACACTCTGCCTAGCAGTTGCAGTACCGAGGCCTTTTTGCTGGGAATTACAAATCATTATCCCATGTGGTAATACTGTAAAGACTGTCCTGTGGTCACTGGAAAAAGAACACACTTCATAGAACACACTCCACACTCATCTTGTCTCTGTTCTCATTCTAAGTGTGTCCTAAGGAAAGGTCAATGAGGCCACAAGCATTTTTAAATTTATACTTAAATATGTTTAATTATGAAAATAAGATCACTATATATACATATTTAATCTCATGCATGTACACATATATTAAACACATGTGATACAGAAGCATGCTGTTATATAACAACCACAAAGAGTTGTAGAAAAAGAGAAGTTCATTTTGCTCTCAGCATTCTGTAAATACTGTGGCCATGAAGCCAGTCCATCTCATGTACTTACTATAGCAGCCTAGGTAATGGATATCAGAGGAACTCTGCCAAAAGGATAATCTGAGTGTGCTCAGTTAGTAATGTCTGTCCTCTGTGTGTGGCCAGGCGGTGGTGAGATGCATGCCATGGCCCTCATCACTCTCGTGTTTAGTCATAACCTACTTATCTTGTCCAGGCTATTGTGTTGAAACCATTCTTTCGAACCTAGCTTAAATTTATTCTTCAAAAGTTCCATATTGAGGGTATGCCTGAATTAATAACTAGAATTTCTGCTTTCCATTTTTCCCCCCAAGGCAGTTTGAGACTTCAGAATGCTGCTAAAAAGAGGGGGGTGCAATTGTAGGTGTAGATTCCTGCTACATACAGCCAATCACCGCTGCTTGAAATACCTGCTGGCAGGTTGAATGTTTCATTTCCAAAAATTGGAAATTCTTCCCTTCTGATTTGATATATAATAGTTGAGGTATTTAATGGTGCCAGAACACTGTTTCTCTCGTCCTCAGTTTGTCGAGGAAGGCAGGAAAGAGGCATTGGCAAGGCCGTAGCTTGTAAGGAATAGTTCCCAGAGCTGTCAGGTAGGACTGTCAGAGGAAGCAGCTCGAAGGCTGCACTGACAGCCTTGAGGAAAGTGCCTCTCAGAGGAGAGTCAGGCATCAGAATCACTTGGAAATGAGCCATCACCCAGATTCCAGGTCGCACCCACCATGCCTCATGCCTCTGATCTAGTGGATCTGCTGGGACTCTGGGAATCTGTATTTCCTAACAAGTTCCAGATGCAGATGCTAGACAAAACACACTGAATGCCCTTGGCCTCCATACTGTCTGAATGTTGGAGCCGAGCCCCGAGCAAATAGATGAGAGGCTACGGGAGAGGACCCAGGTCAGTTGCAGAGATGCATGCTGATCAAAGTCTACCCAGACCAAAATGAGGCTTACCTACTTATAGTAGGTAAGAATTTTGACCAGATAACCAACTGCCAACACCCTCTGGCTGAACCAGTTCTTATTTGCACCTTGGTGTGTTGAGATGTTTTATTAAGAAATGTAAAAAAGGTGTGATCCTGATGAGGGACACATACAACAAGGAAGTAAGATTTCAGATCTTCACACAACAAGACAGCATCAAGTTCTGTTCTAATTGCAGGAAATCATCAGAGAGCAGAAGTAAGGATGAGTGCCATTTGTCACTTGGTTTGCTTGCTCACTTGTTTATTTTTGTGACTGAGTCTCTCTGTGCAGTCCAGTCTGTTTACAGCCTGTGTTCCCCTGTCTTCTACATACCACCACACTCAGGCAAGGGCAGTTTGTGAAGTTAGTACCAAAACTAAAGTTAGTAGAGAAGTTAAAGAACACACGTGAATAGCACCTCCTTAGATCACAAACAACCTAAGTCCTGCGTTTTCCTTGTCATTACTAATGGCAATATGGCCATGGGCTCATATTTTCCTGTGAAGCTGTAGAAATTCTGAATGGCCAGCGACCCTAGATTTGACCATGCTAGACTTGGCTGGGTATATCCTCCATGCCAGCTTCCTGGCAAAGACACCTTCCACAGCCTCTGCCACCTATTGTGGATCAGGCACCTGTAAGTCCTGCAAGCCTACAGAGAGCTATGCCTCCTCCCCTTTGTTATCCATAATGACCCCTCTCTCAAGTCCCAGGTGGGAAGGGAAGACAGCCTTATGCTGCTTCCTGTTATGTATGATGAGTCCCAGAGATGTAAGGGTCAAGCCACAAGCCAAAGTCCATTGACCAGCTTGCAGGCTGGAGTAGACATGAAGCTCCCTGCCTGACCTGCCCCCTTTCACTGAGGGCTCACTTAATCTCCGAGGGACACCTTGATACTCAGTAACTTGCTTTACAGTTATGCTTTGAAAGCCTCCTGGCTCAGAAACTATTAGATATCTCTGATTTTCCAGAATCCCCACACTTTACACCACTGAAGAAGAGATTTCTGAGCACTAAAGTCACCAGAAACTACACCCACCTCACCCTACCCAAGGAGAACCCACTTTTATTTTCTTACTTTCAAAGAATGCGATGAGACCCCACAGAAGATGCAATCTGAAGCTCCAGACTTAGAAGCGCCAACTTGAAGACAGGTTAGCCATAAAGATCAAACGGTGAAGTAACGTTTGTCAGTCAGAGAAGTAATCTCACCTACGATGTTCTGAGGGAGACAACTTCTCAACAGCATGCTTTCCTGATTTGTTACCCCCTCCCCTTCTTCTTCCTCTCCTCTCACATCAGTAAAGCCTACACTATGTTCCTGGCCATGTGCAGTATGAACCAGCTGGCATATAAGCTCAACGGAGTCAAAAGAAGTCTCAGAGTCCTGGGCTTTGGGAAGTTTACAGGATGATCAGGGTTAAAGCACAGTTCTCAGCCTTGGCCGCACCTGCACCTCAGAAACAGGAGCAAGGGCAGCAAGGAATGTGGACAGTGCAGTTAGGCATGGACCCATGATCAGAAAGGTCTCCATTTCAGTTTTATGCTCTCCTATCTCCATCTTGAAATCCTTCATAATTTTGGGGCAAAGAGTCCTATAGTTTCATTTTCTGCCAGGAGCTTCCAATTCCATAGTCAGCTTTTAAACACATAATTTCAGGCTGCACCCAGGTCAGCTACTCAGAATCTCCAGACAATACTCAAGTCTTTGTGCTCTAATTGCAGGGACAGCTAACACAGAGCAGAGTTTCTCGGCTGGGATGTTTGTGTGTATGGTTAGGAACACATCAAGTTAATCTAGTGCATTTTCCCAAACTACACACACAGACTGATCAATATTATGGTTCTGCCGAAGTCCCAGGCAAGAGTCTTGGGTGGATGGTATCCACTTCTAGAATTATTCTGAAATGAGTGATAGCACATGTCTGTAATACCAGCACTCAGGAGGCCATGGCAGGAGAATTACTGTCATTTTAAGGATGACATGGACTACAGACCATGCCTCACAAAGGAAGAATGCGAGGGGAGGTCAGAAGGAGAGACAAAAGGAAGACAAAGAAGAAACTCTGCTTCCATGCTCTCTCCTGGAGACTGACTTGCTAAGATTGTACAGAATGGCTCGAAACTGTAAGCTAGGCAGGATGCTCTCTGAATTGTAACTTTTCATCCAGTGGCAAATGGTAAGAAATGGAGTGGGTGTGGCCAGAACCCTGACTGACTTTCAACTGTCTGCTTTGGGAACAGGCTTTGGGTGTCTCCTTGCTAATTTGCTCATTAGTAAAGTGGACATTTTATTTGCAGGAATTTCATGGTGATTGGATGGAATGAAGTATGCCATAGCAGCTGGCCAATAGATAAATATTTGTGGGCTATCTTCACCCAGAGGGAATGGCAGCATACCCTCCTCCTAAACTCCCAGCTATTCCTTTCTCCTAAAGGAAACTGAACTCATTATAGCAGCAAGAAGAAATACTAACTAATAGTATTCAATTAGCTTACTTATCAAACATACTATTTATATACATAGTTGCTAAATATTAGGTTACCAGAAGGCGGATTTCTACTATATATGCATGTTATATATGTACACATATATATGCAGGCACATACACATATATAGAGACACATATATGTGACAGGTCCCTGTTTAGTATTCAACTTAAATTTTTTTGCATTTTAACTACTCAAGTTATGCTTATTATAGCAACTCAACATAAAATTAGCTAAACCAAGTTTACTAATCTCTACTCCCATGTCCTATCTCCATCCTTCTCATATCACCATTTTTTAAAAATAATTTGATGTTAAAAATACATTCGATATGTACTTTTCATAATTTTCCTTTTATACTGGGGGATGTGTCCCACATGGGCACACACAGCAAATGATGTTCTGTTGCTCGCTTCCCTCCTCTCCTTCACTAAACATCATGTGAGCATTTCTCAGGGTCAACGGATATCACTCACCTATGACTTTTAGTATTTCTAGGCATTCCCTGGGATGGTTGTGGTGGTTTCCAACCATTCCTTGACATTCAGTATTCATCAACTGCTGTGCAAGCTTTCTTACATGTGGGTAGAGGCGGGTGGGTACATGTGTACATGTGTTGGTTTGTTTGTTCACCTGTGTCTGTGCACGTGGAGATCAGAGGCTGATGCTGGATAGCTTTCTTGATCGCTGTCCCTTACATTTTGAGGCGGTGAACCTGGACCTCACCAATTCAACAAGGAGAACTGGCCAGTGAGTCCTAGGAAATCCTCCTGTCTCCACCTCCCCAGCATTCCTACAGGCATGTGCCACCATGGCAGGCTTCTTTATCTAAGTGCTGGTGATCCAAGCTGAGATCCTTCTCCTTGAGCCAGAGGCACTTCACCAGCTGGGCTGTCCTTGCCTCTACAAGTGTGCCTTTACGTACAATGTTAAGCACCACTGCTTAGGTTTCTTTGGGGTGAAGCAGTGATAAAATCCCAATAGTTGATGGTCAGAGTGTGGACGAGGCAAAGGCCAAACAAATAACAATACATACAACACACTAACTTTTGTTGGCATGCCAGGCATGCATCAGGTACTCCAGCGGGTATACAAGCTCCAAATGTAAGAGAGTTTCAGTCCGACCTCAAGCAATTCATCAAAGCCGCATATGGTTCAATGTCAAAGGCAAATGCTCCAAATGATAGCTATCTCAGTATTAGGTCTGGGATGAAATCTTCTTCCTAATAGTGCTTATGCCAGCTTCTCCCGCAGCCCCACATTGTATCATATCCAGGAGAATTCAGGGCAGTTTTGCATAAAAGTCCTTTTGCAAAGCTTTCTTCCAGTGCTTTCTGTCGCAGAAAGCAAAAGGAGCCCCGGACTAAAGCACAGGAGCCTGTTAACGCGTCTTTTCAATGTGGCCGGAGTTTATCTGATTGTTCACCGTTTGCTCTATCATTTTCCTTCAGAAGCTTAAAGTAAAAAAGAAAGTTTGCCCAACAGAAGCCCCTGTTTCTCCTGACAGGCCTTTGACATGCATTTCGCTGAAGCCCTTGCAAGGAGACACTTAACTACTCTCCAGGAAAGAAGTATAAGTCACAAAACCAAGTGAAACCATCAAATAACTTTTGAAAGCACATTAGGCAAAATTCAACAGACTTTCTTCTTTCAGACAGCTATGAAATGGTGTCATCAAAATTGTTTTTACTCTTGGCGATTTTCCTGAAAAGAAAAAAAGAAAGAAGTTGAAATCCTATATACCCAAAGTACCCAAAGAGGTGTTCAGCCTGTGCCTACGTGGGGAAATATCTTACTGTTCAGCTTCCAGGCTTCAGGCTGCAGTACTCCCTGGGTCTGCCCCTGCTTTCCTCTAGAGATTAGCTCCTCTAAGCAGCCCCAGCCAGTGAGCCTGGAGGGGAGATTGGGGTGACAAATGTGTCTGTTTGGCTGGCTGAGCCTCTGTCAGGTCTGCTCAGGGCATGGTTTGCTGTGACCTGGGGCTCTTGCTGCCCAGTCCTGCTTCCTTCCCCTTTTGTCTTTCGCGAATAAACCTGCTTGTTTCCTACCTTTCCAGGGCCTGCTTTCCAGAGGACACAGTAGCCACCCATGTGTTCAATGTGTTGAGTGTGAGAACATCAACTACAGTACTCACACTCCCTCCATTGCCCAGACATTTGTGCACTGACTCTACTGAAAATGGACCACAATTTTACCAAAGCAAAACTGACCATTTCTCTTCAAGTTTTCATCTGGGACGGACACACACACACACACACACACACACGCACACACGCACGCACGCACGCACACACACACACACACACACACACGGGACAAAACCCAAAGTTGGATATGTTGTAAAATTTCACTTCGGCTACTCAAACTATTTCTAAGAACTGGTGCAAGGGGTATACTTTAGTATTCCTTCTGTGTCTCCTATGAACTGGTTACAGCCTAGACATCACAGTCACATAGAGAAGAATCCAATTTCCAATTCTCTGCTCTAATCACAATCCTACCTGGAGCACCATTGTTCTTGGTAAGATGCCTCCCCTTGTAGTTCCACAGACTGAGAAGGATGAGGCGCCTAATTGCATGCTTGCTGTTTCAGGGGAGTTTGGAGAGGTGTACAAGGGTCGTTTGAAACTGCCAGGCAAGAGGGAAATCTATGTGGCCATCAAGACCCTGAAGGCTGGGTACTCAGAGAAACAGCGTCGGGACTTTCTGAGTGAAGCGAGCATCATGGGCCAGTTTGACCATCCCAACATCATTCGCCTGGAGGGTGTCGTCACCAAGAGTCGGCCTGTCATGATCATTACGGAGTTCATGGAGAACGGTGCTCTGGATTCTTTCCTCAGGGTAAGAGCCACTGAGGGGCATGGGTGATGTTAATACTGTCAGATGCAGAGCAAAGGTCCTGGGGAGAAGTGTCTGTTAAGGTAGTCTGCCTTCAGGACTGGCTGGTCATGTGTAGGCAGATGTTGACCTTGGCAAGGTTAGCAGAGATTTGTTTTGGAAAAGGAAGAATGACTTTGTACAGTGTAACCAATCAGGGTCTCACACCTGGGAGAGGCTAATCACTCTCTCTCGGCAGCCATTTGTTGTCTATTGTTCTTGGTGTAGGAACGGGACTCCCCCGCCATGAGATTTTCCCTCTCTCTCATTAGCAGGTCTCTGGACACTGTTGTTGTTTGGGTCTTGTTTATTCCGTCAAGTTTCTAAGAGGCAGGCTCAGAGCAGACTTCCTGACATTCTGGCTCATACAGCCTTTCTGTCCATCCGTTCTTCCATGATGTTCCCTGAACCATAGATGCAGGAGCTGGAGGGAAAAAAGGGAATGGGAGGAGCGATGTAATTATGTTTTAATTAAGTATATTTAAGTTAAAAAATATTTTTAAAGAAGAGAGAACAAAGCAGAATCTGAGGTCTCCTTAGAGGGAGGGTGTTGGTGGGGGAGGGCCTCAATAAACATTTATAGGTTGAGTAAAATGGCAGAAGGAAAGAGAGGTCACTGATGGCTTCATGAGTTACTTAGACTGAAGACTCTCAGAGACTTCATGGCCTAGTATGACTCATGCAGATGTCAGTGGCTACTGTTGGCCTTTCACCAGCCTCCTAGCCAGTTCTCTTCAGTTGGCTAGTCAGAAAAATGTGGGTTGCCGTCTTCTAGAAGAGTCCCTGAGCCTCCTGCTGTCCGAAGAGGCATCTGAAAGGCTACCACAGGCAGCCAGAAGTGTTTCCGAATGGTGTGATGCCTCCAGTCCGACCTGCGGCAGAGTGGAGGCACCTGAGTGCATTCTGGTGGAGAAATCTATGAAGGATCCGTGTCAGGACATGTGCTTGTGAGGCTGTGCTCACAGTGAAGCCATCTTCTTGCAGGAGAGCACAGAGGCATATAGAGAATGGATGGTAGCCAAACCTAGACCAGGAATCGGGCCTGACCAAGAGGCTCAGGGGGAACATCTAGTGAGTCTGTGTTGTACGAGGCCGCTTGTTTGTTCCCAGCTGCTCAGCCCCAACATAAACACACAGGGACTGTATTAATTAAATCACTGCTTGGCCTATTAGCTCTAGCTTCTTATTGCTAGCTCTTACATCTTAAATTAACCTATTTCTATTATTTTATATTTACCAAGAGGCTCGTGGTCTACCGGCAAAGTTCCAGTGAGTCTGTCTCTGGTGGTGGCTATATGGTGTCTCTCTGACTCTGCCCTCTTTCTCCCAGCATTTAGTTTAGTTTTCCCCACCTACCTCTATTCTGCTCTGTGCAGGCCCAAGACAGTTTCTTTGTTAACCAATGGTATTCCCAGCATACAGAGGGGAATCTCATATCAAGTCTGGGAACAGAGAGTCTAGGAACAGAATCAAAGACTGGCCAGAGCCTTCTGAGTAAGAACTCTGTATGAGTGTCCCCAGACTCAGTCAGCAACTGTGGTTGATCAAAGGACCATTGTTCTCCCTGAAATATTGATTGGTTGAATGCTCTGGCCAGGCCCACTGTGAAGATTGGGCCTGTGCAATAGAAAAATACAGCTCTAATGCTTTATGACTCTTCATCCAAAACCCAAATGGACGACCCAGCAACGTGATCTATGATACGCATGAGCCTGCAACTGAGGCACGGGTATGGGATGGAACATCTGCTTTGCTGTGGAGTCATATGAAACAGCTCATGGCTCGGCTTGAAACTGAAGTTTCCTTCACTCTTGTGTTAACGTGAAGGTTAAATGTGGTATCAGCCATACCTTTTTCTTGGTGGCCTGCTTAAATATCTTTGGAACAAGCTGGGTCCAAAGACAAGCATCCTTCAAGGAGACAGCAAAGGCTGCACCATTTTTGTGTCTTGGAAATCATATAGTGTCACTTTTACCGCAGTGACAGGCCCGTCAAAATCCAAGGAAAGAGAACAGTCCCCATGTTTAGGGATGACAATGGCTCAGTGTTTTCTACTTTAGTCTCAGCTGGCTAGGGATATAGCTGAGTTTGTAAAGAGCATGCTTGCATAAGAAGGAGGACCTGAGTTCACATCCCCAGTACCCACGTGGACAGATGCATTGGCGCATATCTGTAACAGAGGTACTAGGCTTGGGGTGGGGAAAGGAGATGCGGACCCTAAGGCTCTCTGGCTGGCTGGCTAGTTTAGCTGAAGCACTGAGATAATCGAGAAACCTTGTCTTAAAAAAAATAAAGTGGAAAAAGGTTGTGGGAGGTAGCCAGTGTTGACTTCTGGCTCCCACAGGTACACACACACACACACACACACACACACACAGAGAGAGAGAGAGAGAGAGAGAGAGGTTGAGAGAGAGAGAGCTTGCTATACCCATCTTTCAGAATACAATGGACCACAGCTGCATTCCCTGCCTCCAACCTGCATGTTTAAAGAAGCTGCCAGTTGTTACCTGCCCATGTAACCCTTTATTTCTGTGAGTGAAGGGCTGAGATGTTACATGGTTGAACAATGAGTCTTCCTGGGGATGTCAGGGGAACTATCAAAGAGAGAGAGAACTTTTCTGAGACTAGACCATGGGGAGCCTGGCAGACCAGTGGGGAAGTAAATGGTGAACTTTGGGACAGCTTGGTATATGTAGAAGTTAAAGTAAGCACGGGCTATCTCACAGTCTACAGTGGTTGCAAGGTTGCTCCCACTCCCAGGAGCAGCGTGGGCATGGCAGTGGGGCTCAATTGGAAGCTGCCCTTTCACAATACGGAAGGAAGCTGGCTTTTCAGGGCAGTACATGCTTGATGCCTAAGCTAAGTCTTTGGAGGAGCTGAAGAAGTGGGATTGGAGAAAAGGCTGTAAATTGGGGCTTCAAACACATGCCTCCTTGAGGGAATGGTTGCGTCTCTGTTCTGAAACTCTAGTGCCTGGCAAAATGAGCCCATGGTAAATGTCGGCTGAGTGAAAACCATGCACAATTATTTCTAGAGAGTGGAAGAGAGTTCTAGAAATGCTGTGTGCCCATGGCATCTCATTCTCTGTCCTTGTTGACACATGAGAGCAAGACACGCTCTGTGCTTTCCCTAGGGCAATCATTCATGGTCAGACCTTGTGGAGATGGTGAAATGAATAGGAATAGATAGGCAAGAATTTTCTGGACCAGCCTCAAGACCCTCTCTAGAGTCATGTATTTCTTTGATGTCACTCGATTTTACCTTAGAGAAAGTCACCACATGGTTGAAAGTATCAGAGTCCCTCCCAAGGTCGCTTATAGGATAGGGAGAATCATCCTTTAGGAGCCTATGAGAATCAAAGCCACACCTTGCTACTCCTCTGAAACAGAGCATTTTCCACCTTGGGCTCAGGATACATAGGTTTGTTAGGCACTGGGGGCTCTCATGAAAGTGAAGCTGTATGTGCAGGGGGAGGAAACCTAGGGGCAAGAGAGGAACACAGAAAACCAGAGGTGAGGGCACAACTAGGAAGGGGTAGCAAGAATAGGCAATGCCAAGAGCAGCAGGGAAACGGAGCGTGTCTGACTGTTCACACCTCGTGGAGGCAGGTAATCTATAAATCTAATTTCAGCCTTACTGCTGAACCCTGGAGCATAACAACATTAATTGATGTATCTGCTACTTGATAAAATTGAAAAAATAGGTCATCAGTTCAGATCTACAGGGTCCATCTTCTGGGAAGGAGGATAATTTTAGGACCACCATTCAAAGAAGAGAGAAAAGGGGTTAGTCCTTGCGTTGCTCAGCTGTTTCCTTTCCTCCTGGCCTGGACTTAGCAGCCTTGGGAGGGCAGCCACTCTGGCCTTGGGTCAGAGTCTCAGGGATCCACACCTCATCTTTACCCATTCTCCACCCTTGTCTTGGCAGAACTTGGAATTCCCGTTTTCTAGAAGGATTGGGAACACCCAAGAGGTGGTTCCACATTGCTAATTGCTTTAAATGAAAGAGTTCCTTCTTGGTACCAAAAATCTAATGTCACCCACCAACGCTGAAACTCATATCCATGTCTGGTCAAAAGCTCCAAAGTAGAGCCTCGTGGTCACTATTGGTTCATTCAGAGATGGCCACATCTGGAAGACTTTGGGTAGTCACTGACTGGTGTCAAATGGGATATGCTTCCTCAGGGAAGCTCATTCATAGACTGAAGCTAAAAGAAGCAACTAGTGAGAGAATATCAGATTGGAAGCCCCGAGACTGAGACCCTGCCTTGGCTTCTGCTGTGAGTCACCGTGTGGCCTGGAGAAGGTCCGTTAACTCAATTTTCCAATCTATAAACTAAAGGCATTGAGCTGGATGAGCTGGAAGGTTCTCGTCTAGTTAAAAAAAGAATCTATGATTCATTCTCTTCAAACAAATCAAATAAGGGTTTCATTTCCTGAAGTGGATTTGTCAATGAAAGTGGAAATACCTAAATCCTCCCTGTCTGCTACGAGGGCTGGCAAGTGACTCCATGCATTTGCAGGAAAGCAATTTCAGTAGAAAGCCCTTCAGAATGAGAAGGAAGTTTAAACCACTCCACCCAGGCCGGCGCCTCCTCACTGTTCCATGTTTGTTCCCATCAGCTCAGCATGGAGCCCCGCTGCTTCCCGAAGTCGCCCAGAAACCAGGTGGTGGTTGTTCTGCTTTGCTCATTTTCTGTGCTGGTGTTCTTATCTCTGCAATTACAAAGCCTATGGCCAACCACGCTCTATAATTTAAGGGATAATACTTGTCACTCAAAACAATTTCCCAGGGCCCCCGAGATGGCTCAGCAGGTAAAGGAGCTTGCCACTGGCTTAACCACCCGAGTTCAAGCCCCAGAAGCTACATAGTGGAGAGAACCAAGTTGTCCTTTGACCTCCACACATGCATCATTCCAATAAATCAAGTAAAACACATCAGAAAAAAATAGTATGTTTGTACCCTTAGGTTTCACTAAGATAGTAAATTCAACAGTCAGGACCCTTCCTATAGAGATATGTTTACCCCGCAGCACCTAAGAAAAATATGTTGCAGAATCAGCATATTCCAGGAGACCAGACATACGACAGGAGTTCGGAGATCAGATAACAGCAGCAGAATCAGTCACAGGGAGCTTTTCTCCCCTTGAAGCTTCCACAGCCCTTTCTCCATGTACCACAGAAGGCAGCCATTACCGGAGGATCAGAGATGGACTGTCAGCACAGAAGTAATTTGCCACTCCGGATTTAGACTTCTGTTATAACTCAAACCCACCCAGAGTGATTTAAGTCTGCTCACGTAGATCCTCTGAACTTCCTTTATCTTCTCTATGAAAACAATACAAAATCGCCGGCCTTTTCTTCCTCCCAGGGCCAGTTTGAAGGCTCTGATCATATTCTGGGAAGTATGATTTGCCATTTCTAAGTCAAGTAATGAAAGAAACTGGTATTTGAGAATTGATTTGGATTTTAAGCATGGGTCATTAAGTCTCCATCAACCACTGGGTATGCATCAGGGAACTGTTACGAGTATTGGCCCTTTGTATGCCAAGTTTAGACCACTGGGCTATGCTTCCCAGGAGTGAGGACCCTAGAGTGTCTCTCATACACTCAGGAAAACATGAGGAACCTTGAACTGGACTCCTGTCTCCCTAAATAGGAACACTTGAGGTCCGTGGAGGAGGTGACTGGGAGGAAAGGATGGCCTGGCTCCTGGGTGCAGTGATCACTGCTGTCATCAGAGCATCACCGGGTCCCAAATAAAAGCTCTGACCTATGATCTCATTTAACCCCCCACAGAGTCCAGGAAGAGATAACCCTGTGCTCTTCCAGGTGTGGGGTCACCTCTCCGGAGGCTAAGTCACTTGCTCAGGGTCCAAACTGTATCTCTCCAGACACCTGACTTTTAACCACTTCCCGCCTCTATTCTCTATGGAAACTATAGCAATGCCTGGTCTAAATTTTAAACACAAGGCAAACCCAGGAGAACTGCAATGAAATTAAGCAAAAGTACAGACACCTTGCCGTATATGCTTGCCAGCAGCCTTCTCACTGTGTGGAAGCACCACTGCCCTTCCCCAGAATGGAATCTTTAGTGAGATGCCAATTTTTCACTAGCATGTCACCTACACTTAAGGAGAAGAAACGAAAACTGGAATTTAAAGAAAAATCCAGCCCACGTGACTTGAAGCTGGGAAGCATTTTTATAATTTACAGAAGTTGCCTGGGGACTTTCTGAGGAGGCAGATCTCTCAGAGATACGCTTAGGGAAAATGCGGGTGCTCCCGAAAGACTAGCTGGCTTCTGGAGAAGGTGCTGATGGGAGCTCACTCGGGAGGAGGATTTGAACCATCCCTGGTACATTCATCCTTTGCAGATGAGCAAATCCATCAGTCTTTCCACAAAGCAATGCTGTACTTTTATTTTAGGTCCTTAGAAGAAAATGTCACAGAGAAAGCCTTCTGGGCAGGTTAGGAGGTGGTTAGCAATTAGTCAGGAGCAGCCTGGCCCGTGGGGTGTGTTCTAGTTTGCTTCTCTGTTGCTACACTGAAGAACTGACCAAAAACAGTGTGGGAGAGAGGGGGAGGGCTTGCTTTGTCTAAAAGGTCATGGTCCTTCACGGTTAGAATCCAGGCAGGAATTCAAGCAGGAGCAGAAGCAGGGACCGTGGGGAAAAGCTGCTTGCTGCTTTGCTCCCCATGGCTTGCTCAGCCTTCTTCCTTATACTACCCAGGACCACCTGTCCAGTGGTGACACAATCCATAGTGGGACAGGCCATCTCACGTTAATCATTAGTCAAGAAGATGTTTGCCCACAGTCATGCCCACAGGTCAATCTGATGGAAGCAATTCCCTCTGATGTCTAGATTTGTAGCAAGTTGTTAAAACCAACCAGTACACCTTCCCCAGGGAATCATTGGCTACTGATGGATTCTGAAAAAGTAACTCTCAAAAAGTAGTAGGTGCAAAAATGGCATTCCCATCCATGCTGCAATGAGATAATAGATGTGGATGTATTGTACAATCTATCCAAAAGATGTTCCATACAAAGGGGCTCCTCACACTTTACGCTTGTGTACTTCACATGTGGACTTCGGAGGCAGCGAGTGTGGCTTACCCAGTAGCTGTGTTCAACAATAACTAGACTAGACCGCAGGTGCCCTGCCTCCTCCCACCTCTCCTCCAATCACAGCATTCCGATGTTTAGTGTGTGCTCTAATTGATATAGGATACAACTTACTACCCCTTGGAGAGAAACTGAGGCTGAACTAAGTAGGAAGGGAAGTTCCTGGCAGCATGGCTCAGGACCCACTGATTTAACCACTGTCTGCAGAGGCCAGACCCAGGAGTTTCTTTGTGGCTAGTAGAAGACACACATTCTATTTGTTGGAAAATCTCTCTAATGGGGAGGGCACTCATGCTTGAAACTGTGAGTCCACCAGTGACAAGAGAGAGCAGTGAATAACCTGGCATGTTGGGGGACACTAGCATGGTCCCAGGTACCAGACACTACGTGTGAACTTCAGCCCCCACTGACCCCTGTGAGGTGAAGTTAGTTATGCAAAGTAAAACTTTCCAGCTCAGATAATGCAAAGAATGTGCCGGAGACTTTGAATTTGGAAAATAGCAAGTGATGCTGGTCACTCAACTGCTCATGCTTTGTAAGGTGTTGGGACTCCTCCTCCTCCTCCTCTCTCTCCCCCTCCCCTCCTCCTCCTTCTCCCTCTCCCTTCCCCTCCTCCTCCTTCTCTTCCTCCTCCTCCTTCTATTTTCTGTTAAAGTTTTCAGCAATGTAAATACTGTAGGGACCTCAAGAGATAGAAGTTCTTGTGCTCAAAGAGTTAGAGTCAAACAGCAAAGACAGAAGGTCACACACACACATCCACCAAGTTCAGACTTGTAAAACATAAGGCAATACAGTAATACATCTGAAAGTAATATTCAGAGAGTGCTAATTACATTTGGGGATGGGGGAATCATAAGGATGTCATCTTTGAGGAAGGAGCAGTTAAGCAGAAAATAAAGGGCACATAGGGATGGGCTTAGAGAGAAAGAAACAGAAGAAATAGTACTAAATAGTACTTTGAAGTTCCAGGGCAAGTCAGACTTGCCCTGGAAAGAACCTAGAGTTCTCCAGTCCCTGTGGTTTCATGCAGCATGAGTGTGTGAGCCTAGGGCCTAAGGCAAGGCAGTAGCTGGTCCCTAGGGTCTCCTAAGCTGTACTGAGTAGTTGGGAGATTTCCCTTAATGCAATGGGAAGCTATTAGAGAGTTTAAGCCAGGGAGTGACAAAGCCTGATTTATGTCTTGAAAAGATGGCCCTGGCTGCCATGGAGAGAATGGATTGTAGGGGGGGAGGTGCAGGAGGCGGTTACAGGTGATGGATGGCGATGACTTGTTTGGAATGGTGGCAGTGGAAAGAGAGAGGAGTGGACGGTTTGAGATGTAATTTGGAGATGAAATCGACAGGGCTTGGCAAGAAGAGGCAGAGCATTCAAGGAAAGAGATGAGGAGGAGGGAGGAGCAGGAGGAAGCAGTGGAGAGCTGAATGCTGGGTGCTGACAGAGGGCTGACAAGCCGTCGGCCATGCTGTCTAGGCTCCTGTTTAGCCACTGAAGCCCATCTTGATCCTGATCTCCTTTTTGTCTTATCACAGCAAAATGATGGACAGTTCACCGTGATCCAGCTTGTTGGGATGCTGAGGGGCATCGCTGCTGGCATGAAGTACCTATCTGAGATGAATTATGTGCACAGGGACCTGGCTGCTAGGAACATTCTGGTCAACAGCAACCTGGTGTGCAAAGTGTCCGACTTTGGCCTCTCTCGCTACCTCCAGGATGACACCTCAGATCCCACCTACACCAGCTCCTTGGTAAGTCTTTAGTCCACTCAGAGAAAGTATGATATGAGCCAGTGATGGCTGAAGGGATCTTAGGACCTATGGTTGAGTTTTTTCTCACTTAGGGAGGAGGCAGATGCTAGACACCCATCCATCTAGTAGAAATAACAGCAGCCAGTGTCTGGGCAAAGATTTGACCACCACAGCTTTGCAGAAAGAGCTGGCATCTACTTGGAAGCCACCAGTGTTCCTTAGTCAGCGGCAAGAGCAATTTGGAACAGATGAATTCAGAGAATCCAGATAAGGGAGAGTGGCATCAGAGACATCTTTCGACAGGAAGCAACTCTAAGCAAAGTTGGAGCTGCTGGTTCCCAGTTGAGCTGGGCATTGCATCATCAGAATCTGGTTCTGATTCATATCTTGCATCCAGAGGGCTTTAAGTACCAGCTCTATACTCAGTGCTGAAATCTGATCTCCTCTCAGCCTCCCCCTCCACATCCTGAGTAGCTTAATCTCTATCCCACTGCCTCCTTCACACAATTCCTCTTGGAACCATGATAGATTCAAAATAGAGTTCTGGCTTTACTCTCCAGTGTAACCTTCCTATTGCTCCATCTCCATAGCTGGCACTATTTAACTAGAGACTGAAATTGAAGAGTCACCATTGCTTTCTCCCCATGCCTCAATATTCCAGCCTGATCCTCTGTTACTGCTAGGAAACCTATTCCCACTCTTCCCTCTACTGCCCACTGACCTTATAAGGCTCCAGTATCTTTGATCCAAAATGCTACAATGGGTATCTAACTAATGTCCTCATTTTCTGCCTACATTCATGACCCAGAAATATCTTTCCCTGCTTCCCTGTCTATCTGTTTTAAACCTCAAACATGAAATGTAGAAATTAAAATAATACAGAGAAGCAAGTGCAAATATTAATTAATGAATGATGACTCCCCCATGGTAGGAGTCCATAAACTTTACCTTCAAAAGCCACCTGGCTAGTATTCTAGGCTTTGTTGGCCAACAGGCAAAGTGGGGGATTATGTAAAGAATTATGTAACCCTTTGCAGTGTGATGCTTTGAAAAATGATGAGCATCATACTGAGCTATAAACATGAGAGTAGCCAAATTTGACACTCAGGCCCAAGTGTTCCAACCTGGAGGCGTCATTTCTAAGTTAGATGTGTCTGTCTCCTTCCACATTTTTCTATGACCACACTGTACTCATTTCTCTGAATTCTTGTGCACCCCATGGGATTTTTTTTTTACTTCCAGACTGATTTTTCAAAAACTTAGTGAATATTCATACTCTCCTGGGAGTGTGTCTATCACCTAACATCCTAAGTGGCACTGGAGGTTACTAATCTTTGAAATTATGCTAATTTGATAGCAAAATATGGGCACCTCATTTTGTTTTAATTTGCATTTTTATACAATTGCCATAACTCATTTTTCTCTCTTCTGTTGTGTCTTTATCTAACTTTTTTCACTGGGTTGCTCGCTGGTGTTTGTGTTGGGAATGTTACCCCATGATGCTGTATGACACAGTTAGATGCCCACCCGTTGTTTCCTAATTGCGTGTGGCATCATCCAGTGTGCAAAACCACTGAGACTCAAGTAGTCAAAAATAGCTATCTCTTCTTCTCTGTCTTCCTAGGGCTCTGGTTTACTCTTAAATTTCTCATTGTACAAAATTATAAAATGTTTCTCAGAGTTTTCAGTACAATTGTGTTGTTGATGTTTGTGCCATATGTAAATAGCACACCTGAAATTATTTTACCACGTGTTTATTTCAGAAAATTTTCAGACATACATAGAACTTTAAAGTATTTGACCAAAAATATTCACATAGACCCCTTATAGATCCCAGACCGAGTATTTTGCTGTATGTTCTTTACCATCTTACTCTGGCCTGTACCTCTGTCTGAGTGTCATTTTTGTCTATGCTTACCTTTTGTTTCTATACACAATGGTGTGCACATGCTAAGTACAAATTTGGCACTTCAGCAAATGTATTGTGATGTATCAATCAAACTTCTAGCAAGATAAAGAATCTAGTCATCCCCCAGGAGGCTCTTCCATGTGCCACCCACCTCTGGTCAATCCCCACGTGCCAAAGACACTCAGACACAACTATTGCTCTGGGATTTTCATTTGCTTATATGTATATACATGCATGTATATATCAGAACTTCATAGTCAATCTAGATTGCCCGAGAAATGGAACCATGCAGGGCACGCTTCTGGATGTCTGATTGTTTCCCCTTTATATTGTGTTTGAGAGAGTCACTCTTCTTGCTATGTGCAGTAGGAGCTTATTCCTGTTGAATTTAGTGTTTATTTTTCCATTGTCTTGTTGGCAGACACCAGGAATATTCTGGAACATATTTTTAAACATGGATTGGAAAGTCACATCTTACTTAGCTTTGTCGAGGTGAACAATTATGCCACCACATTCAATATATACTTTATTTCCAAAACATTATTGTTTTGAACTCATCCTTGACAATGAGTTCTTTCTGTCCACTGTTTGATTCTGTTGATCTGTTTATCCAGTGTTTTCCCTGTTGGTATAGTCATAATGACTTGAGAAAACTTCATATAACAAAATTTAATGAAAGTTTTACTATTTGGAAGAAGCAAATTATCTTCCATCCTCCTCTTAAAAACATTTTTTGGACTAGTCTTAAGTTTCTTTTCTTTTAAGTGACATTTAAAATGCCCTTGTCTAGGTCCAAACACACACATACACACACACACACACACACACACACACGTTTGTATTCACAGCTGGTCTCTGAGTGGAGCTCCATCTGCCTTTGGGAGAACCAATACTTTAATGCTCCTGGGTCACTTAAGTAGTGATGGAGTCAAATACTTAAAAAAGGGTACCTTACAGCAAAAGTTTCTTAGGCAAAACTTCCCACACTATTTTACTGTACACATTGCTTAGATTGTTCACAGTGATTTTCTCATAAATGTTTCCTCTATATGACAAGGTCTGTTGACTCCGGACCTTAGAGTTCTCAGGTGCTGGCTGTATGTCTGCTTGACTCATTATATTTCCATGGCATTTCTTCAGTTTGCATTTCCCTAGAAATAGAAACAATGAACATATTTGTCAACTAAAAAAGATAATGCTTCAAAATACTAATTTATTCAAGAGATGAGCATTTATTGAACATCTTTCATGTGCCAGTACTCTATCACATAAGCATATAATCAGGGTCAGAAGAGATGCTGCTGCTTCACAATGCCTCGAGTTTAGCATTGACAAGGGCATTCATTAGACACATGCTCGATGACAGCACAGCTATCCGCTGCAAGAGCATAAAGAAAACAGTGAACAATACACTGTCCTGACAATGTCTAGGAGGTTAGGGAGGACTTCCAGAGGAGGAGATGATGGGGTTCTAACAGATCTGAAGAATAAGTCAACTTTAGCCAACTTGGGCTGCTGAAATGAAGTGGCGCTGGACAGCTTAAGCAGCAAACATTCTTTCCTCTTGGTTCTGGAAGCTAGAGTGTCTGGAGTCGAGATAACAGTCTGCTCAGGCTCTAGGTAGGGACCCTCTCCTTGAATACCTTGGTATGTTCATTAGAGAGATAGAGAGTGCTCACACCTCTCCTCAGTTATGAGGGGATTAATCCATTCTGGGATCTGCATCTTCATGGCCCAATTCTAACCATATTTATCTCTGAAAAGCCTGCCTCCAAATATCATCCCACTGGGGATTGGGACTTCAACATATTACTCTGGAGGTGCACAAATAGAGTATAACATTTTTCTTCCCCAAAGGAACATGGCAGGTTAGGGCACACAGGCAGAGAAGCAGTGCCTCCAAAGGTCCTGTGGCAAGAGGGACAATTAAGTATGTTAGAGTAGAGACCACCATTCCTGGGAACTGGAGAACGGGAAAATGCCTAAGAGGTCAACAGCGATAGGCTTTCTCAGACTCCTGTGATAGGATTCATAGTCTTGGGATGGTGGAAAACCACCCAAAGAGTAGAGGGTGTGTGTGTGTGTGTGTGTGTGTGTGTGTGTGTGTGTGTGTCTGCACATGCCGTGCATATAGGTCTGTACATATGGTCTAAAGGTGATAGATTTGCCTTTGAGAAAAATAACTTGGCTTCCTTCCCCAACTTCCTGTCCCTTTGAATTTCTTCCATTCCTCTGTTTTCATTTATTAAAAAAAAATCCTGACTTCCTTGGGTTTCTCTATACTTTCTTTCACCAAAACACTCCTTGCCAGGGCCAACAAAAGTAGCTATCATAAGCTCGTGGAGACTGACATGCGTGTGTAAGGGCACCACCACTTCAGTGACTTATTAAAAAGTAAGCTGGACATAAGGACTCCCAGGAGAGTGCTGCACACATGGAAAGCATGAAAGACAGAAAGGATTGTGCAGTGTTAAGCTTGAGCAGATGCATTTGTTGAACTATGAGACAGGCAATAAATAGGGCTGGGGATGCCTGGAAGCAGGGACAGCCATGCAGCAAGAGTACACCTGGCTCTCAGATCTTGATTATTTTTTACCTACCCCACTTCAAGCAACCAGGACTCATTAGAGACATGGCCCCTTCCAGATCCTCAGCAGGGAAAATGAGGTGAGTCACCACCACACCGTGTGTGTATGTGTGTGCATGCACACGTGCATGCATGTGTGTGAAAAGGTAAAAAAATTCAAATAATGATAAAGAGTTGTCCCCAAAATCCAAACTATCTAGCTTGAAGCATAGTCCCATGTCTAAACTGAGATAATTTGAACCTTAAAATATAAAATGCAAGATGACAGTAACAGATTATAATTCATCTAATAAGATAAATAGTATAAGGCTATACTGATAGGGCAAGAGAGAGCTACCATATAGTAAAAAACCATTATTAGAAAAGTATTAGAAAACTACTAGTTGGCAGCTATCAATAAATGGTTATTTCTGATGAAAAAACGTAAGTGTTTACTGAAACCCGAGGAGAACTTGGGCAGAAGAGCACAGTTTTTGCATAGCTTCAAATGTTCTTTTTCCAAATACTGATTTAGAGGCCAGGAAGATGGCTCTGTTGCTAAAGGACTTGTTGTCCAGACAGAAGGACTCGGGTTTGCTCACCAGCATTCACGGAAAAGCTGGGTGTGGCTGCATAACTCTCACCCCAGTGCTGGCAAGGAATGACAGACAGATCCCTGGGGCTTTTGACCAGCCAGGCTAGCAGAGTCAGAGGGCCTTGTCAGAAAAAAAACAAGGTAGGGAATGACTGAGGGAGACACTGGCAGTCAGTCTCTGACCTCACATGTGCATACATGTGTGCACACGTGTGCGTGCACACACCGTACTCATTTAATACAAAGGCAACAAAGTAACTTTGTAGAGAACGTTGGGAATCATGTAACTGATGTTTGCAGATAAGATGTATAGCAATGACTTACATCAGGAGGAGAAAGACTAAAATTGGAGTAGGTTTTATTTTATTTTATGAAGGGGTGGCCGATATGTGATCTTCTGAGATTCTCTCTCTCTCTCTCTCTCTCTCTCTCTCTCTCTCTCTCTCTCTCTCTCTCTCTCACACACACACACACACACACACACACACACACATCCACACACACACAGACACACAGACACACCCCACACCACTATATTGTATACTGTTTTTCTCTGGTTGTGTTCAAGTGCTCATCTCAATATTTGGTTTCTTTACCCTCACTAAGATGCAGTTAGGAATGGATACTCCCTCCAAAATTTATCCCAATTAAGGTTTTATAAGTTTGTTAAATCTGTATATTTATGATAATTCACATATTCAGGAAGTTTTCACCCATATTTCCACATTTTTTTTATTTTTTTAACTTCTTTATCTCCTCCTAGGACTGGATTTTTCCAGTTCTATAAACTTTACTTCTGGAGTGTCTAATTCATTTGTTTCTGTGCTTTGTAATTCTTGGTTAAAGTGTTTCACTTTTTCAGTCATTCAAGGAATTTTCCTTTACATCACTGAACATGGCTGTAACGGTTACTCTGAAGTCTTTTTTTTTATTTTTTTTAACTACATTGTCCCTGGATGGGCACCTTTTCACTGTCGTTTTCCCATGGAAATGAGCCACATGTCCCTGATTCTCCCACCCAGGAAATTGGTGAGGTGTCCCCTGCTGTTCTTGCATGAGCAGACTGCACGAACTCAGGCTGCCCATAGGCAAAACTGCAGAAGGTATAGCTTTGTGCTGTTCAGTTTCCAGAAAGTTTGGGAAATCTTCCCTTCCTTCCCCCTTCTCCCCTCTTCCACTCCCCTTTCTGTCTTCAATTATACTCATTATTATGCCTTGGAGGCTTTGATTAGAAACATATCCACCCCCATATCAAAAGTGGAGCTTGCAGCTTCATGCCCTTAATTTCAGTTCTATGAGACAGTCTTCTCTACCTTAATTCTCTTTCACGCAGCTCTTTCAAGGCCCCGTTAGCACCATCATCTTCTAATTCACCTGGTGTTTCTTTGTAAGTGAGGACCTCATTAATAGCTATTAGAGTTTTCTAGTCTTTCCTCCTAGGCCCCCATCCTTCATCTGGCACTCTGACATCCATCTCCACCCTACTCCTTTTCTCTGGGTGTTTGTTCTCCACTTTAAATTGCTATTTCTAGCCCCAGGAGCATTTCCTTCCCAACAGGCTCCCACAATAATGAACAGATAAAATTTGTTCCTTTGTGCTTTCTTACGATTGCAATAAATTCACTAACCTAGGAAAGAGTTCTGAGCGACTACTAATATTCCCGCCTGTTGTGGCGAACAGAAAAACGAGATGCACTGAGCTCTGAATGCCTGTGCCATCTACAGATGTTACTTCTTGGCAGGTATCTGTCTGCACTCTGCAATGTGTGTCTCAACAAAGACTCCTCTGCACTGTTCAGGACCAGTTCTTAAGGTTTGACTCACAGATCTTACTCTCGTGTTACTTGGTTCTGGATAATGTTACCGGCTTAGAACACAGCCCATACAGCCCAGGAAAAGTGCCACACCTGTGACAAATGTTTTGCAGTTCGAGTCTCACACTCTTTCCCAAATCTTATCTCCACCCTGTAGCCTTTGACTTTGGTGTGCAGAACTCCCCCAGGATCTCAAAGACTTCTCTGGATGGAGGCTTTACACTCAGGAAACAAAACGTTCTGTCCCATCCATCAGTGTTTCTTCTCTTTTGGTGCATGGGAAGAGGCCCTGCCTGTCCCATAGAGACCACATCCTCCTTAGTATTCAGATGGGTTTCTTCTGCTAAAGTAGTGTCAGTGTTCCTGTCCTGTAGCATCCCTCCTGGGCTGCCTCACTAAGAAGTCTTTAGCTATGTTCCTGCTTTCCCCAGGTCCTGCTCCCTCAAGGCTTCCCTGTTTCATCCTGAATTGTACAAACTCCTCAGAGCTCCTCCAAGCTTTCTCCGCCCTTCCCCTTTGCTCTCTTGCCTCTGGTCTCTAGCAGCTGCTCCTCCTACACTCTGTCTCTTCCACATTGAAAGCTCACCTCCTTCCAAGGCTGTCCTTCCTTCCCCTTCTCCTTGACTTCTTATGTCAGCTGATGTCTGCCCTGCTTCTGTCCCCATCTGTGAATGTCAGGAGGAGCTATTCCCGGGGCATCTGTTCCTCTGAGCAGGAGGCAGAAGCTGTCTTCTGAGCTGTCTTCCTTCTGCGATCCTTGTCCCTTTTTTGTGCTTTCTCGGGTACTACCTTGCCCTGTGGCTGCTGCTCTTTTCCTACACTGACTGCCTGGACAGCGGGCATGTTATATCTGCTCCAGAGTAGGCCCATCTGCATCAAAATCATCCCCTACACTGGCTGGGCATGGAGCAGAAGAGTCTGTCTTCCCCATGGAACCAGGGACACCCTTTACATGCTCTGCAGATGCCCTTGCTCCCCGTGACAAATTGCTCATCCAGTTACAGTGTGGTCAACAGCAGCATCTCCCCATTGCTTCTGCACTATCCATTATACCTGTGAATTATTGTCTTAGCTGCAGCCTTCATCTTTACAACCCTGTTAATTGTTGTATCAAAATAACTGAGATACTGCCTGGCAAGATGGCTCAGTGGGTAATCATCTAAGACCTGAATTCAGTCCTTAGAGTCCACATGGTAGAAAGAACCAGCTTCCACAAGTTCTGCTCTGATTTCTGCCTTAGCATACACACTCACACATATGACACTAAATAAATAATTGAATGAATATAAGAAAAGTTAAAAATGAGACAATTAACTTCTAAAGTAGAAAGCTTTGTTTGGCTGATAGATTCAGGGACGCCAGTTCATGGTCTCTTGGTCCCATCACCATGGGTCTGGGATTAGGCCAGATATCACTGGTGATAGAACCAACTACTTATCTCATGACATCAGGGGAACAAAGAGGAAATGAGAACATTTACATAACAAAATCCTTCTGCCAGAGCCCATTAAGCTTGGAATCTATAATCTATATTTGTCTACTAATAAAATCAGAGCCCTCGCCATCCAGTCACTTCCCAGCCCTGGTCTCAAACACTGCATAGAAGAAACATGATCTCTGGGGGACATTTATGATCCAGTCTGTAACAACTGTATTTTCAGGAAATCACCCATGCCAGCTACAACTGATTCACTGCTAGATCAAGATTTCTTCTTTTCACAAAACACATCTTTTTATTTCATGATATTGCCCTGCCCAGTTGAGTTCTGTATGGACTGGGGCTGGGGTAAAAGAATCCTTCTGGGGCTACCTCTCCAGCTCTAGCTGAAGAAATAATTTGAGATGATAGAAAGAATGCCAGGCTTGGACTATGCGATATTCTGGAACCTGGCTTGCATCTGCATATTTCCAGAGTTTGCAGGATTTTGTGAGATGTCTAAGGAGACATGTGATAAGCTGGTAATAACCTCTCAGACCTGCTCTGCCCACACCGTAAACTGTTGCTGGGAAAGCCGCCATGCGTGTTTTCTCACTCCTTCCTTCCCCACCCGCGGCCGGACACATATTCCCAGGGGAAAAGTTGAAGGCCCCTGTGGTTGGATCAGTAGGGAGACTTTTGAAGAGAGCAGGAGTAAGGTGAGCACGCTTCTGTCAACAAACTCCAATGGCTCTCACAACTTGAGGTGCACTGCAACTCCCAAGAGGTTTCTCAGACACAGATTTCTGTGTCTCCATCTCAGAGGTCTTGCTTCATGTCTATGGGGGAGGCAGACTTTGCCCAACTGGCCCCTTGTCAACTTGACACACAATCACATAACTTTTCAGTTAGAACTTTTCCTTTCACATTTATCCCAAAGATTACACATTAATATTAATAATCACAGTATAAAACATAAATAAATATCACAATAAAAACAAATTAAAACATGTTAAAACTCCAGTCTCTTTAAAATATTCAATCTCTCTCTCTCTCTTTTTTTTAAGTTCCAAAATCTTCTTTAAAAGTTAAAAGTTTTTCAGCAGTGGGCTCCTATAAAAATCAAAATTAAATTAAATACTTTCTCACTTCAAGAGGGAACAACCAGGGCATGGACACAAAGGAAAAAACTCCAACAATGAAATAACTCATTGTCCCCTGTCTGGGATTCACTCACCATTTTCTGGGATCCTTCAGAGGGGCTTAGGTCACTCTCCAGCTCTTCCCTGCACAACACACACAGCTTATCTTCTAAACTTGGGCAGCCCCTTCTCTGCCACTACTGCTGTTCTTGGTGGTCATATCATGGTACTGGCATCTCCAAGACGCTGTATTCTGCTGCTGCAACTGGACTGCCCTTTCACCAATAGCTTCTCCTACTCTTCATGTGCCAAGCCCCAACTTCTCTAAATGACTCCTTCCATCCTGGGTCTTCAGCAGCTACTGAAGCTTCACCTCCACTTTCATAGTGCCAAACCTCAGCTGCTTTTCATGATCCCTTTGTGCCTTCAAAACCAGTACCACTCGAGTGACTTTTACACATGAAATTTGGCTGCCATTGTGCGGTACAACCTTGGCCTCCTCTGGAACACGGCTTCTGTGTGCTGACTCTCAGGAAACATTTCCAGAAGATTTCACCTCAGGGATGCTGTTCTCTTCTTAATCACCTTGCTCAGCCACAGATAACCAGCATCAATTGTCCCAGTAAAGCAAAGATTTTTGCTTTAGTGGTTCTGGTCTCTTGTTAATCATGGTTGATTCTTCAGCTCCAGCTAACTAGACACTACACATTCTTCATATACATTGTCACATCGTCCTGGTAGAGTCTTTGATTCCCTCTGAAATTTCATAAGCCAGGCCTTCATTGTCTGCATTTCTCCCAACACATTTATCTTCTGACTTCTTATAGAAGATCTCAGCAAACTTTGAATACTCAATGTCTTTTCTAGCCCAAAGTTAAGCTCAGGTCTGTTACAGCAATACCCCACTCCTGGTACCAACTTGTCTTAGTTAGGGCTGCTTTTGATATGATGAAACACGATGACCAAAGCAACTTGGGGAAAGAAAGGGTTTATTTCCTTCACAGTCCCACATAACAGTTCATTATCAAATGTAGTGAGGGCAGGAACTCAAGCAGGGTAGGAACCTAGAGGAAGGAGCTGACACAGAGGCCATGGAGGAGTGCTGCTTTGTGGTTTGCTCCCCATGAATTTCTCAGTCTGCTTTCTTATAGAACCCAGGACCACTAATCCATTGACAATACTACCCACCATGGACTGGCCCCTTCCTCATCAATCACTAATCTAGAAAATGCTCTACAGGCTTGCCTGTAGCTCAATCTTATGGAAGTATTTTCTCAATTGAGGATTCATTCTCTCATAGGAGTCACACTTGTGTCAAGTTGACATAAAACTAGTCAACACACCTTATTTTTTAGAAAAAAATCAAAGTACATATTGTACCAAGTTTTTACTAGGGAAAGGCAATGCAATTTCAGCCATCTTTGTACTGTGGTGCCTCAAGCCCAGGGAATTAGGAAGGCCAGCATGTTACTTGGGACTCCTGTGTCTTTTTAGAGTTAGGAGCATTTGTGCCTATGGTACAACCTTCCCACCAGCCACCATTTATCACTGCTGTCTGAGGAGACAGTAAAGCTACATCACAGAACCCTAAGTTAATATCAACCTCAATCTTGGAAACTTATTCTTTTCCAGTAACATTTTCCTACCCAGTATCTGAATCCCTGCCCCAACCAAAAGCCCTTTGGAAAAACACAAAAGCAACGCTTATTAAATCAGGCCTGGGTCTGTGGAGATGTATAGTAAGGAATCAGAAACAGACCAATAACAGTCACTTCCAATCTTGAGAGCAGTCTATATTATAGCTTCAAAAATAGATAAATTACTAATGTTGCCATCATTTTCATTGTCATGCATCCATCAGAAAAATGCTCCCTCATCTTCACAATCCATCAGAACTGAACTGAAGGAGTTCCCTTGTATGACATTTAGTTGGCCTCATCATGGTGTTAATCAATTTTTAAAGGAAAAGTGTAGCTGTTAGGACTTGGCTCTTAAATGTCCCCCAATGCTTCTGTGTTAAAGGATTGGTCCCTAGATACCAAAGCTGTTTGGGGTTGGTAGAAATTTTAGGAGATAGGACCTTGTTGAAGGGCATTGTGTCATTGGGCATGCCCTTGAAAAAGGATGTTGGGATCCTGGCCCCTTTCTCTCTCCTTTACTTCTGGGCTAGTGTGTACTCTCTCCTATGGTGTTTGACCTTACAACAGGCACAAAGCAATAGGTCCAAATGACCACAGACTGAAACCCCTGAAACCATGAACCCAAACAAACCTTTCCCTCTCTGAAGTTGTTTATCTCTGGTATTTTGTCACAGTCAGAGAAAATTGGCTAACACAGTAACTCAGGACACCTGTCTGTGACAGAAAGTGCTTCTCTGTCCACAGAAATTGTTTAGGTGCGTTTAAGAGAAGGGACTCAAAGAGAGGAAGTCAAGGGGTGCCAAAGCCTTAGCCTTAGGGACATTTTTCTTCCTTCTGTCAGATGGGTCTAAACTGCCATCACCATTCACTGGAAACAGCAGGGGCAGTGCTGGGAACAGGGCTTTCCTGGTTCAGGCTGCCCAGACTTTGGTGTTTCTCCAGGGGCCAGCAAAGCTTTGAATGGTTCTGGGGCAAAAATGATTAGGATATAAAGGTCTGTGAACTTTCTCCAAAATCTGGGCTGAATGGCTCCCCATCAGTACTATACACATATGTATATACATATTCATACAAACATACATATGCACACATACATGTTTCCACTGAAGAAGCATGTGATGCCCGGGTTTTCACTCAATACAGAGGTACACATAATGAGATAGACACATGTACCCAGGGCTGTCGAGAAACATACACCTCCATCACCACCCACACATCTCAAGTAGCTCTTAGCAAAAAGCTAAAAAGTCATGTGATAATCTGGTAATAACTTTCTTTCATTACTTCTAAAAACTGAGTTTGCTTGTTCTAGCAATTGGTTTTGGAATTGGTTTTCCCCCGTCATAATATATTTAATACTTAAGAGATACAGAGAAAGCAGAAAATTATCTCAAAGGTAATCCTTCCTACAAGCTTTCCAGGAGAAATCCCCATCCATCCGCATTTTGTTGTAGCTCTTAAAGGAGTTGCTTCTAGCCCAGCATGGTGGTATATACCTTTAATCCCAACACACTGGAGACAGAGAGGAGACTGAGGCAAGCAGAGCACAGGTTCAAGGCCAACCTGGATTATGGAAGGAAATTATAGAACTCTGGCGATGACCTGCTTCCTTCAGAAAGAGCAATGTCTGTGGCTTTGTCCAGGGGCCCTGGCCCAGCTTTTTCTCCTCTTCTCTGGTCCTGGCAGTTTTACATCTAAATCATACTTCTCCCTTTCTGATGTGGCCTCCCCCATGAGGCCACTTTCAGAGTGATTTCTAGCTCTTCTTTCGGTTTCTTGGCTTGGGAATCAGCTCCGTCTCGTGGGTAGGTGGGAAAATGGAGAGGAATGAAGACAAGCAAAGAAAAGATAGGGAGACCCTTTAATTGCAGGCAGAATCAACCAGAGCCCTGGTTCCCTGGACATTCTTCTCTGGCATTAATTAATTGGAGGGAAGAATAATTCAAATGTCATTGCTGCCCCATGCTCTGTCGCTCAAATAATTCTTTCCTGGGCAGTTCTTGCCTCCTCCTCCTCCCTCTGATCCCTCCCTGGGTCATTCTGCCAGCAGATGCACATATAGGGACAGCAGGACCTAACTGGAGTGCCCTTTTGAAAAAGATTCAGCATAATTATTCTTAGCAGGCCCTGTATATTATTAGCTGGGGTGGAATCAGTATGGAATTTCAGAGCCTGAGCCAGTCAGTACCTAGGGGCTGGTCAGGTTTCTTATCCAGTGCCCCTCTCTGCTCTAGGCCGGTGGGTATGTAGTGTGCACAAGCTGGTATGCAGAGCCAGGACCTCAGATGTGTGTGATCACATGGGAGTTCAGCCTCTCCTAGTCACTCTACAACTAACACAGGTGCATCACCTAACATGTGCAAAGCCTTACAGATACAGTTCTGACAAAGGTCCTCAAGTTCCGTTCCAAGTCAAAGGAGGGTGGAGAGGGGAGTGTTCAGGCAGAGAGTGCTTGTCTCATGAATATGAGGACCCAAGTTTGACCCCCAGAGTCCATGTAGAAAGGTCACGCATGCTGGCATATATCTGCAATCCCAGTGCTGGGGAGGAAGAGGCAAGAGGATCTTTGGGGCTCAATTTCCAGCCATTCTGGCCGAATTGGTGTCAAAATAGATGAATGATGTTCCTGACAATGACACACAAGGTCATTCTATGACCTATATACACACCCGGGCAGGCACATACAATAGTACATGTGAACCAGCACAAATGCATACATACATTTATATATACTCACATGCATACAAAAATAAACATTAAATGATTATATAATTCATTGTGTAAGTATAACTGTTTGGTATGATCATGGAGAATATCAAGCATGTATTATTGAATAATGAGCAGAATCCCTTGACTGAGACCAAAGATGAGAAGGAGCTGACCAGGGTACCGTCTAGAGGTGGACATGCATCTTGTTCAGCAAGTGCGAAGTATGTGGGAGTGAGGATAGGCTGAGCCTCTGTACAAGTACCAGTGAGAAGAAACAGTTGTCCTGAAGAAAGAGCCAAAGGGAACACTGGGAGAAATGAATGCAGAGATGAATCAATATGGATGTGGGAACACTATGTGAACAGTCCAAAGTGGGTCATAGTGGTTTAACCCCGGTCATTGGATCCTGGAGTCAGGCTAAGATATGAAAAACTAGACGTAGGACTCAAGAGTCTAAAATGAAGGGGCTGGCCTGGGTGTGTGCAGATAAATAGAGGAGGAACTGTGTAACTCCCACATGGAGGGGCATGATTTCATCTCAGCTGGGATCCCAAAGATTCTGTCAATAAATCCGGGAAGCAGTCAATCAAGGCTTTCTTGCAAGAAGTGAGGACCTTTACTAGAGAAGATGTTTAGATATTATATTTAACATGTTGATTGGCAATAGTAACATCCTATCTTTTCCCTGTTGGATGTTTAGTATAAGTTTGGAGCCCTGAGTATAGGAAGCATGACATTCAGCTGTGAAAAGAGAATTGTGAAGTAGACCCTTGGGTAGAAATGAGCACACAATAGACATTTTTCAGATGCTGGAGTGGCTGGATGGAAATATGGACAAGCTGATAATGTTTCAGGGACCAATGGTTTTATAAAAAAAGGAAGATGGTCTGGTCAGAAAAGGATATAAAACATCTGTGTGTTCACTGGATGTGCCTGGCTAGTTCAGCTGAAGTTAGGGAGTGTGTGTGAAGAGGTTCACCCTCTCAGCTAGGGGACCCCTTATCACAACTGTGCCCCTTCCAAAAGAAATTGGGGAGTTCTTGTACCCACACCAATACATATGCCAAGAATGCATCCTTATTTAGAAACTGGATCTTTATGAATATATATCAAATGATGGTGAAATCAAATTGGGAAAGCGGCCCCTGGATCTGATAGGAAAGAAGACAGAGACCCAGGGAAATGATGGCTGCCTGACAGAGGAGCAGACAGAGTGGAATGATGTGTCCCTAAGCCAAGGAGTGTCAAACATTGTCAGTAAACACTGGAAACTAGAGAAGGCAGCGTTTCAGAACGAGCAAGACCCAACTGACACTCTCATTTCAGGACAGGGAGACAATGAATTCTACTGTTTTAAGCCACACAGTTTGGAGAACTGTGTTACAACAGCTGGGTTAAATCAATATAGGACCCAAGAGAGGAACTCTACCCTCAGACAGGTGTGCAGTGAGTGAGCGGTCAGACTGTGAAGGATGGGGATGGCATGCTCTATGTGGGGGTTCTTGGAAGCCCACCTGGAATTGACCTAGGAAAAGTGGGGGCTGAGCTGTCCTGGTTTCCTTTCTGTTGCTGTGATAAAAAAAACACCCTGGAAAAAGCAACTTAAAGAAAAAGGAGTTTATTAAAGCTTTCAATTGCCGGTTACAGTCCATTGTTGTGGGGAGGTCAAGGCAGGAACTTCAGGGAGCTAGTCACATCACACCCATAGTCAAGAGCTGAGAGAAATGCGTGTATTCATGCTCATTTGCTGAATTGTTCTCTGCTCAATTTCTTTGCTCTTTAACAAAAGTTCAGCCCATTCTCTGCCTAGGGAATGCTGTGGCCCACAGTGGACTGGGTCTTATCATGTCAATTCACTTAATTAAGACAATGGCCCACAGATGTGTCCACAGACGACCCAGTGTAGGCAATTCCTCTTGCGACTGTCTTCCCAGGTCATTTCCACGTTGTGTCAAGTTGTTAATGTAAGCTCAACATCACAGGGGCACTGAGCATCAGATTTATGGCTTTAGATTTAAAGAGGTATGTGTGTGTGTGTGTGTGAAGCATCCTTGCAGAAGCATGGTCTTTAAAGTGCTATGTCCCAGTATGGTAAAAATTAGGGGGCTTCTCATATTTGGAAAGCCCTACCTAGCACAGAGACTGGGGAAATCTTTGCAATCCTATCTTGCTTTTCAGAAGTTTTAAGCATTGTTAGTGATGTTGATATAGAAGAATAGGCTACTTGTCCTATGCAGCCAGCCTAAGAAGGGTCTCCAAGACCTGTCAGAGCTTGGCCTATGGACCTTCCCAGTACAGAGCCCCTTTACCCAGAAAGTTTGTGGGTTCCTTGAGTCTCCATATGGCAGAGTGTTTATCCAAGAAAAGGGAACTAAATCCTTGGATAGACCAAGTATTTGACTTTCTTTTTTTTCTAAAGAGCTTGATAGTTCAAAATCAGTACTGTCAAGGCTGGGCATAGTTTTCTTCCTCTGGGAAAGCAGAATTCAAATACCTGAAGCCATAGAGGGGGCTCTTAGCTGGCTGCTTAACCACTGCTGAGGTAGAAGAGGGGGACAGAAGAGGGAGGGAGGAAAACCCAGAGTGCTGATCAAAGGCTCCGCTGCAATCATTGCTGGCGCTTCAGCTGCAGGGGGATATGCAGGATTTTAGACCTGAAGACTTCATTGTAATCCTCCCACTGTGCACTGGGGTAAACCATTTCCTGTGTGATTGCAGCGAAAGCATCCACATAGACTTCTGCTAATTCTGCTCTCTCAGAGAAGACGTGCCATCTGAGTATTTGATAAAAAGGAAAAGAAATAAGGCATAGAGAGAACTTCAGGTTCAAAGCTGTGGGTTCTGCTCGCCAGGCCAAGCTGCTCGCTTGCCTCTCCTCATGGTCGGCTCTCGTCTTTGCTAGCGGCAGACCTTCCCCCCAGCTTTTTACACAGTTAGCAACAACTCTTTTTTCAAAGGACTCTGTAAAGTCACTTTATTCTCTTGTGGCCAAGGAGCCAAAGAGTATAGAGAAAGGAGGGGAGGGGGCTCAAGAGACAAGGGCCAAGGTGACCTTCTATTCATGAACTCTCTGAGAGTTTTCTAATAAAATACAAAGCCAGCATCCTCAAATGTCTGGAGCTGACCCCAGCAGACCTACACAGTGCTGTTCCAAGCTGGAAGGGATGAGAGTTGCTCTGTCAGTCCTCTGACGGCTGGGAGGGGTGCGTGTTTGGAGCATAAATCACAGGGTTCCGGCCCACACCTTAGCCAGGAATGGTCCTACAGCCCCGCCTACAGGCCTCGCCACTTTTGAAGGCTTCCACGTGGGGGAATAGTTTGGCCATTTCACATGCTACAGTTCTATTACCTTTAAATTAAAATAAGTTACTTATAATATTTTTAGTCTATAATAATTAATACTATTCAAAACTTATTTTAGTAAGAGAGTAGGTTCAGTCATTTAAAACACATCACTCAATCTTTGTCGTTGCTTGGCTTATGTGTGTGTGTGCGTGCATATGTGTGTGTGTGTGTGAGTGTATGTGTATGTGATTGTTAACTTTTGATACTCATTACCCTGATCATTTTCTTCAGTAATGAAGACCTGCGCTCATTTTTTTCATTTTATATTTTCATAACACTTCAAATCATGTGCCGTAACAAATGCCAACATTGCTAACAAGAGACAATTCACTGTAGATCTAAGAATAGGTAGTTCTCAAAGGGGTATGGGAACCCCCTCGGAAGTTCTAGGAACACAGCTGGATATTGAGTCAAAAAGCATGGTTTGAGTGCTGGGGCTCCCATTGGTAAGTAGGGTGGGTTTACACTAAGTCTCTGAGACTCTACTCCATTATGTGTCAAAAGGAAAAAAACCGCATTATACCTGGTCTGTTAATGCAATCATTGTTAAAGATCAGAGGAGAAGCAGGTTTGTGTGCTTTCATGACCCCTAAAGTCCTGTAGCATGTTTTAAGAAATTATCATAAAAGCCGATGAAACAGGATCATTAGTAAAGGCTTTCGGATCTCAGTTAAAAAAAGTAGACCTGATTTGGGGACAAAATCAACCCCAACAATATCGGTCAAGCTAAATACAATTATCAGCACGCCTAATTGTTCCCTTTAGCTAATCATGTGAGTGTGAGGGTTCACATACAAGTTCTTTTAGACTTGTATGGTGGTGAGACAGTAAACTCCAGCTCTGCTACTAACACACTGTGTGATAGACCAGGTAGGGTATCTGCTCCTTGCACCTCGGTTTTCTAATCTGTGAAGTGATAATAGAACACATGGGTGGTAGTGGTGGTGCACGCCTTTAATCCCAGCACTCGGGAGGCAGAGGCAGGTGGATCTCTATGAGTTTGAGGCCAGACTGGGCTACACAGAGAAACCCTGTCTTGGGGGGAAAAAAGAACCCATTTATTACTGTGAAAAGTACATGAATATGTGTGTAAAATATGGATATTAAACATGTAAAGTACTCAGCAGAGAAGTTGGTGCATGGTAGATGCTGGACCACTGTCCATCAGCACTCACCTCCTCCAGTGGGCCTTACTAAAGGAATGGAAATACACACAGCCTGTTCTCCAGTACCTGTCCTCAGTGCAGATTTATTCATCAGGGATTAGCAAATGACGACGGTACCAGGACAGTGTCGGGTTTTCATGTCGTCTTTTTCAGAGTGTGTTTCTAAAGCTTTCTGACCATCAAAGAATAAGCTTTCACATAATGAGAAGCCCTAGAGAAAAGAGCAGGGCACCAATCGAAAGGCCTTTATTCAGGACTAAGAGTGGCAGGGTTAGTGGATTCAGACTCACCTCACTGTCCATTCTGATATTCCATGAAGCAGATGACACAGGACACATATTTGTTTGTGTTACTTAAATTGCCTATAACATCGGTTGGATTTTTACTTCTGACCAAACTGATGCCTATGGATGTCCATACCCTCAGGACCTAGATTTCCAAGGAGAGGCAAAAAAAACTGAGGTGCTTAAGGCTACAGAGACTCCCTAGACTGGCTGACTCTCCAGTTGCACAGGTGGCCTATGCTGTTGCTATTAGATCGTGAGTCTTCATTAAACCTGAGTGTTCTCTCCCAAATGTACTTTCTCCCCATAGCTTCCATTATTTCGCTGTACCACAGAAAATGAGGTTTATGTGAAATGTGTGTATGACCGTCTAGCACAAATGCCCATGATAGGAAGTTAGAGTCTGATCAGGCGCCTTCAGTAAGTTTGCACTCTATCTCAGCATATTATAGTTGCACCATCAATATGGCCATCTGAAGCAGGAAAAACAGCTTTCAGGAAGATTGAAACTAGATGATCATGTTCAAACATCTAGCCGAGTAAAGACTACATTTAACAGAATGGGACTGGCCGTGCTGGTGGTGCGGAAATCTACTCAGGACCCAGACCCTAACCTGAGTAACAGCATCCCCAACCCACCTGCTGTATGACTCAGACCCTAACCTGAGTAACAGCACCCCAACCTACCTACTGTAGGACCCAGCCCCTAACCTGAGTAACAGCACCTCCAACACACACCTGCTGTTGATAGTGTGTATTCACTGAAGGTGTCTTCCTAAAAAGGCTTTTGCTGCTATAGTGAGTCAGTTTCTAAGGTTAATATTTCTGTCACCTGTTGTACTTTCACTGGTCTTCGAAGAGATTCCACAGACTGTGTTCACTGTCTTTGAGTTTTTAATCTGATTCCCAGGACATTTCCCCCCTTAACTTTAGGAGCTTCAAAGAAGATGCTCTATTACATTTTATTTATTGTCTGCATTTGAAGCCATAGAATTGTCTTGGGAATTTCCTGCTTGGTGTCTTTACAAGCACAACTCAAAAAGAAATGTCACTGTTTGGTAAAAATAATTCCTTAAGATACATCATCAGTTCACAGGGGAATTTTGGAAAACTTTTGGTTTGGATCAATTTTTTTTAGTGACTAAGAAGTCTGCATCATAGCAAGGTTATTTAATTTTGTTGGGACCACCCTCTACTACTGGTAAATAGCCTTTAAATCTGCTGTCTAACAGAGGTTACTTTTAATTTTTATGTCTATTTAGTCTCAAAAATATCTGGAATATTTTTCCTGTGTTTCTTTGTCTATTATGACATTGACTTTTTTTTTTTGGTATTTTTGAGACGAGGTTTCTCTGTAGCTTTTGACAATTTTTAAAGCACACTGTTGACTGAGGTTTCTGTCCTGCCCGGTTCCCACAGTCATTAAGTCCTGAAGAAATTACACAGAGGTCTATATTAATTATAAACTGATTGGCCTAGTACCTCAGGCTTCTTATTAGCTCTTATAACTTACATTAGCCCATAATTCTTGTCTATGTTAGCCATGTGGCTTGTACCTTCTTTGGTAAGGCATTCACATCTTGCTTGCTCTGGGTCTGGCTTCCTCTGTGTCTGGGTGATGATTGCATACTGAATCTTTCTTGTTCCCAGGATTCTGCTGTTCTCATTGCCCCACCTCTACTTCCTGCCTGGTTACTGGCCAATCAGCATTTTATTAAAATACAAGTGACAGCGTACAGACCATTGTCCCACAGCAGCACACACTCACTTTTTTAAATGAAACACTTGTCCTTTGGGGGTTTTCTGACATCTCTCATGGTTCAGTTTTCTATGTTCTTGGCCATGATTCTATTCCAGCAATGTTGTGTCCTCCCTCTGTTGTTGTATCTGGAGACATGTGATTTCTATCTGCCCTTCATTGGTGTTACTAATTTTGATCATCTGTTCAACATTCTGTCTAATTCACCAATGTTTAGTTACATACTGTTCATATTGTATTTTTCCCTGTCAGAAAATATTATTAGGTCACATTGATATCCTGCTTCTCATCAAAAAATTTCCTCCAATTTTAGCATCCATTGATAAATCCCATTAGACTCAAGTTTTAATATTGACTGAACATTATTTTTTTTAAAAAAACACTATATAAACCAGTCATTACTTGTAAGGAAATATTTATAGTTCAGTATATCAAACAAATGCTCCCCTTTTTTCTTTGGAAATTCAACCTGACAATATTCTGATGGCCATCATCTTGATTTCTTGCTTGGGAAGTTGTAGAAGGACCTTTGGTCAACAACTGATGATTCTCATGTGTTCTCATGCTTCTGATCCTTGTTCTGAACTATGATCCTTGAGACTTGAGCTTATCCCATTCTTTACATTCTGCTGTCACCTTCCATGTAAATACGTCTATCAGTTAGTGGCTTACCTGGGGATGGGCTCTCACCTTCCATGTAAATACGTCTATCAGTTAGTGGCTTACCTGGGGATGGGCTCTCACCTTCCATGTAAATACGTCTATCAGTTAGTGGCTTACCTGGGGATGGGCTCTCACCTTCCGTGTAAATACGTCTATCAGTTAGTGGCTTACCTGGGGATGGAAATGACAAGGTGAGGTGACAACCAGACATGTTTCTCTTTGCCTTACATACTGTTGGGTCCTCTTTTCCTGTTTCTCTGCTTTCAAGATACTTTATCCAAAGTTGGGAAACCCTGTTCCCCCTTCTATCCTTGTGTCACTTGTCCTTTGCAACAACCAGTAAAATATAGCCCTTGAAGCCCATACAGGTGAAAATGTGGATCTTGAATGACTCTGGAATGTTCTGATAAGATACAAAGAAACTCCAGGGTGACCAAAGCCATTAAGAATTGTCGTCTGGGTGCTGGGTCCCTGAAATACAGTGAGTATGAGTCCTCACAGTCACATCCTCCTCTGGAGGAGATGTTTGAGTTCTCACAGAAGGTGTTGCTGCTGCACACAGCCTAAGAAGTTGGGAAGTCTCCATGTCTGATGAGCCACCAGGAGCACCCTGTAAAGAGCAAAGCCAGGGCTGAGAGAGCAGAAAACAAAGGGTCTCTTCTTCCCACTGTGAAAATTCCAGATGCCTTTGGGTCAGCTGTGTGTGAACCCATCCTGAGGTTCACCTGTGGTCCACAGAGGATATGTAATTGTAGTTTGGTATGATTCTTTCCTAACTGCCTTGTGTGAGTGTGTGTGTAAATATTTATTTGTATATTTATGATCTCTAAAATGGTTTTACATTATATACATTGGTCGATTCATTGGGAGTTGTCGGGGTTTTTTGTTCTGTCTGGTACCTGCAATTGTTAAGTCCCAAAGAAATCACACAGATGTCTATATTAACTATAAACTGATTGACCCATTAGCTCAGGCTCCTTATTAACTCTTATAACTTATATTAGCCCATTATTCTTGTCTATGCTAGCCACATGGCTCGGTACCTTATTCAGTGAGGCAGTCACATCTTGCTTCTTCTGTGGTGGGGTCACAACTGCAAAAAACAGAATCTTCTTCCCAGAATTCTCCTGTTCTCATTGACCCACCTCTACTTTTTGTCTGGTTGTCTTGCCTATACTTTCTGCCTGGCTACTGGCCAATCAGCACTTATTTAAAATAGAATTGACAGAATACAGACCATTGTCCCACACCAGGTAGTTTTTGTTATTAACATGTTATTAACCATGTATCCAGAACACAACCTTTCTCTGACTGGTTCTGTTAAGAGTTGAAATATGGGAGCAATTCTGGGGCTTAGTTTCTTAAGAAATGGGAAGCAGATCCTAAGGGGGACCAGAAAGTAGAGAACAATCAGTGGGGACGTTTAAGTAGTATTATCGATGTCAATATTGCTGGGAGGATCAACATAATGAGACAACCTTCGAAACCTAGGCCTGCCTCCCCTGTGCCCTCAGTACTGCACTTAAAATCTGACCCCCTTCCCCAACCTATCCAGGAGCTCAAAAAAGCCATCACCCAACTCCTAAGGTTCTTGATCAGCCACTGTACTCTTTTCTCACAGAAGCTGACTTGGCTTCCTCTTCTAACACAATACTCTTGAATTTTTGTGTGCTGCTCAGTAACTGCCTGTGGAATTGACTGAGGAAGTCAAGTGTGGTAAATATCACTGGAGATTTGAGAAGTAGAATGGTTAGTGTAGAATGAGCCAGAAGCCCATGAACCCTCCGTGCAATGTGTCTGCCCCAAAGGCTTCTGGGTATTTCACAATGGAAGAAACACTCTGGTTTCTGTTATCCAACTCTGATGGCTGTTATAACCAGACTCTTTCATCAGACTTTTGATTAATGAAACCCATATACTCCCTGTCCCACATCTGGGAAGAAAGTAATCCCAGAAGTTGCAGCAAAAGAGGCTTAGTTGTTCAACTAGGAAGACAAGTCTTTGTAAAGAAAGGAATCAGAGGAAGTCCTCAGGATGCTATGTTTTTAAACCATTACAGTTTTAATTAAACATGCATTTAAGGTTTAAAAAAATAGACAAAATCCTGCCTTGTCCATAACTCTCAAAAGTGTTTAGCATCAGTGCTTTTGATATGGCTTCTTCCTAACTATAGTGTGCTTGTGTGTGTGGAGAGAGAGAGGATGGTATGTGGTGTAGGAGGTACTTCTGTATTTGTGTTGATTTCATTGGTTGTTTGGGCCTGGCGATAGGGCAGAACTTAGGTAGGCAGAGTAGACAGAATTGAATGCTGGGAAGAAGGAGAGAGAGAGCCGCCATGGAGTTGCCAGGTCAGACATGCTGAATCTTTCCTGATAAGCCACGACCTCGTGGTGACATACATATATTAGAAATGGGTTGAATCAAGATGTGAGAGTTAGCCAATAAGAGGTTAGAACTAATGGGCCAGGCAGTGTTTAAATAAATACAGTTTCTGTGTGGTTATTTTGGGTGTAAACTAGCCAGCTGGGATGACAAGTAGCCCGCTCCTCCTACAACAGGTATGTGTTTGCTTGTGCGTGTGCGTGTGCGTGTGTGTGTGTGTATGTGTGTGTATGAATACAATCTCTTAAAATTTAAATCATCCTACCCTTGCCGGTTGTGAACATTCTTTGTCATTTACCCGTGTATTATGAATATGACTCTTGGTCACTTGCTTTATACTCTAGGAGATTGCTTTTTGTTGTCTCTGCAATTTGGTCTTCAGGCTTTCACTGGTATCTTTATATAAATGTGTTGCATTTGTTTAACGATGTAGAGATGTGGTGTTTTGCCTGCCTAAGGCACCTGATTGGTCTAATAAAAAATTGTATGGCCAATAGCTAGGAAGTAGGGGGTTAGGAGGGGTTGGTAGGAAGAAGAATCTAGGCTTGAAAGAGAAGGAGAAAATGGGAGAAAAAAAGGGAGATGTCCAGGGCCAGCCAGGCAGGCAGCTGCCAGCCAGCCAGACTCGGAAGAAGCAGGAAAAGTAGGACATACAGAATGAAAGAAGGGTAAAAAGCCCTGAGGCAAAATGTAGATGAAGAGAAACAGGTTAATTTAAGAAGAAAAAAAAAAAAACAAAAAAAAAACACTACCAAGAAACAAGCCTAAGCTAAGACTGAACATTCATAATTAATAATAAGTTTACTTATCATGATTTGGGAGCTGGTTGGTGGCCCAAAAGAAATCTTGCTACATAGATGCTTCTATACACTCATGTCAAGCATTCTGTGGAATAATCTTCATTTTTGCACACTTACCAGAGAATAAGAAGTCTAGTGAAATGCTGTTTTCTAGACATGACATGGCTCTCACACTCATGAACTCATGGCACCTGTGGCTATCTGCATAAGATCAAGCCCATCAACATTCCAGCATGGATGGGAGAGGGGTGCATGAGGTCCCACCCTCCTCTAAAGAGCTCTTTGCAGATAATGGTGCTGAGAGCATTTTTCTTCATGGGTATAGGCACCAGTGAGTTGCTGTGATCCAGTAAATAGCTTCAAACCCATATACAGGCAAGTAACACTAACTAAACCTATTGATTTATAAAAAAAAAAAAAAACAAGAGGTATACACCTTAGGAAAAGGAGTTTTAGAGGTAGTTGGAGGGAGTTAGAGAGGAATAGGATATATAGATGTATGAAATGTCAAAAAATAAGTAAAACTTATTTTAAAACTTTTGCACATTTAAAATTTAAGGATTCAAATGTAAGGAAACACCTATATACGTTTTAGTCCATTTCTCTTTGTCGTGTGTGTGTGTGTGCACGTGTGTGTTTGTACACATGTGTGCTTGTGTGCATGTGCATGTGTGCGTGTGTGTGTGTGAATGCATGTGTGTGTGTGTGTGTGTTGCTGAGAACCTCAGACCTCACACAATATGTGATGCCAACTAGGTACTCTTCACTGAGCTATATCCCAGGCACACTCCCCTATCAGGTCTTTTATTTGCTTGTTTGTTTGTTTGTTTGTTTGTTTTAAACTGGGTCACTAAGTTCCCCAGGCTAGTCTTGAACTTGGGATATTCCTGCTTTGTCCTCCTGAAGAACTAAGGATTGCAGGCCTGTGCCGTTGGTCCCAGCTCATGCTCCCTCTCTGTATTATTTTCACTCCCATTCTAATTTTGTGAAATACTTTCCCCCTACTCCCGCACATTCTTTTTTTCAGTACTGGGGATGGAACCCAGGATCTCTGGCATTCAATACATCCTAGGCAAATGCTGGTCCTTGATCTATATCCCAACCCTTTTCTGAACTCTTAGACAGCGTGTTACATATATTATAACTCTTTACTCTGAACAATTTCCCTATGTATTATTTCCATATTAAGGATAAGGATATATTCAAATATTCCTCTGGCATTCTTCCTACTTAATAATTTAACATACATAGAATACTCTTATCTAATCTTTTTTTTCTTTTCACATTTAATTTTTATTATTGCATTATAAATAGTACCATTCAAAATTTCCACCTCCTCCGCTCCTCCCATTTCCCTCCCGCTTCCCCACTCCCTCTCCCCTTTTCCCCTCCAGTCCTAAGAGAGGGCAGGTTACCCTGCCCTGTGGGAAGCCCAAGGCCCTCTCGCCTCCATCCAGGCCTAGGAAGGTGTGAATCCAAACTGACTAGGATCCCAAAAAGCCAGTACATGCAGTAGAATCAAATCCCAGTGCCATTATCATTGGCTTCTCAGTCAGTCCC